>CM046450.1:67348879-67438919 GCA_025506515.1 Flaveria trinervia | reverse complement strand
ACGGCGGAATCATCAGGGCGGACGAATGTTAAACGATTGTTCATAGCACAATAAACTAATAAGTTGAAATAATATTAATACCAGTATTCATTGCACAATCCAAGTCAATTACATCACTACAATACACAAAAATATAAACAACAACATAAGATGTTTAATTTATCTATGTCCAAGTCCTATATGAGCAAGAAATGGTACTCAACTATCAAACCTAAAACTTGTTAAAAATAAGGGTCAACTATAAAGTTGTTGAGATTTGTATGGTTTTCAATACATAAGTATATAAAAGATGGCAATTCATGTCATAAGTTAGAGAACAAAGTAACTAGGGATGTTAGACATATGCACAATCAGACCTTGACAGTTTACAAGTCTCAACGTTTACAAGTTTATACGATTAGCTAAGTGTACTTGGATTAACCAAGTAGGCTTGTCAGGCCCATAGATCTATGACGTTGCCAGCCTAGCAATAGTTAATGATTGTACATATAATTATGAATACATGGTAATTACTAAGATTAACTAACCACATGTAACATCGGTTATTTTTAAAAGTCAAGATATAAAGAATAAAAGCAAGAAAGGCAATAAAGTCCAAGTGGAGGGACTAAAAGTGTCAAAAAAGGACAAAACTTTCAAAAGTTGGTGTAAAGGTGGGTAAGGCCGTCCACCCTCACCTCACTCCACCATTTTCCTCGATTTTAGAGAGAGAGAGAGCAGAGAATACTCTCGGTTGAAGAAGAAGAGGAAGAAGAAAATTGAATTCGAGGTAAGAATTCAATGTTTTTATGTTTTTATGATAGGTTTTATCCCGATTATGTGTTTATGTGCTTATGGGTTGTGTTTGTGCTCGGATGTGTGTGTTTTTGGTGTTGTTTTTAGGTGTTTGAACTCTTTGCAAGGGTTAAAAGGAAGAACACCCAAGTTGCACCAGGTGAGTTCTAGACCCCGGTTTTTACATGTTTTAAACTATCTTTGGGGCTGGAAACGTATTAAAATGACTTTACAAAGTTTATGTTGAATACCGTACGTATTGTGTATGTTGGATGTTGGTTCTTGATGGTTATAGGCTACTCATGTTAGAATAGCCACATTATGCTTAGAACAGATGGGTTTGATGATTAGGATTGAAAACATCCTAGAAACATGTTTCACAGAAGCTCATGAGCCTAGATAATTGTTCATACGCCTGAAACTGCCTTAGAAACAATTAAGTGTAAGCCATGCGCCTAAACAGTAGCTCATGTGCCCAAAATTTGCCTTAGAAAAGTCTAAGTATAGCCCATGCGCCTAAACAGTGGTCCATGCGACTAGAAATGTTAGTCGGATGACTAAGTGTAGGGCCATGCGCCCCAATAGTGCCCATGCGCCCAAGTGGCCCATGCGCTGAGTGTTCATGCGTCTGAATAGTACCCATGCTCCTAGATTGGGCTGGAATTGACTAAATGTTCAGACATCCAGGATTCCCCATGTGCCTGAATAGTACCCATGCACCTGATAGTTGCCCATGCGCCTAAGTGTTCCCCATGCGCCAGAATAGTGTCATGCGCGTGCATAGTGCCCATACGCGTAAGGAATTATAATATTTTTCTAATTTTTGGGGAAAATGTGTAAAGTAGGCTTTGACTTGGGAAATTCCCGGACGACTATAAAAGTTGACTTTTGGGGTCATAGATAGTATGATGGGCATGTTATGTATTGTGATTGATGTTTATGATCATGATGATGATGATGTTGCATGGTTATGCATGATGTATGTTATGTATGTATGATGCCCGGTATCATGATGTATGAATGATATGTTATGTTATGTTCCTATAATGATGAATGTTTATCTTTCCAAGGCTTTACGTGTTATATTAATGAATGAACCGAAAGTATTATGTAACGTAAAATGAAAGATAATGAAAGAGGAACATGATGAATGAATGCATGCATTAATGAATGAATGAACGTAAAAAGTCTTGCAAGCAAATGAATGGAGGTCCACACCCAATCAGGGGTGTTAGTTCAACTGTGTGCGGGTTAGCTACCCTAGAAGGATGCACACTTGTGATTGACCATATGTATGGGATCCTTGCCGCTTGCCCTAGGTACTGCAGTCAGCTTCGTGAATAATGTTTGGGGTCTATGAAAGAACTCAGGCCCAGTAACCAACTTCGTGCACAATGTTCGGGGTATAGCATATGGCATTGATCCAAAATGAAAAAGAAAAGATGAATGGTGAATGTACTTGCCCTAGGTACTGGAGTCAGCTTTGTGCACAATGTTCGGGGTCTATGAAAGACCTTAGGCCCAGTTACCCACTTCATGCACAATGTTTGGGGTAATGTACATGTCACAAGATGTAATGAATGACGAAGGTTAACGACCAAAATGGAAGATAATAATGATATATCTGTATGTACGTATGATGTATGATTACAAACGAATGAAACATATAGTATGGACTTTGAAAGGAAATAAATAACGATTTTATGTATGTTTAATTGTAAAACTAGAACTCACTCAGCAACGCTGACTTTTATACATTTTCAGTTGGTAGGTAAACATTGCTGAGGATGGCACGAGGTGGCTACTCAGCTCTTTGGATGGCATCCATTTATTTAAAACTTTTTTGATGTATTACAACAATGTAATTTTGTAACTGACTAACGATGCATTATTTTGCAAACGTTTTTATGATGAAATGAAATGCCATTTGTTTTATGTTTGCGATGCAATGTTTTATGAATGATTAAATGTAATGTATATGTTTTATGTGCGATGATTTATCAACTGTCAGTGTCTCGGGAACGGGGCCTTACACCACAACATACATGTGAATTGCCATATGTTTACAAGAATCAAACGTTTTACAAGTGCAATGGTGATAAAGTAACATGTTTCACCGTAAAGTGTAAAAATATGAAAAAAGAGTATAGAGATGCTTACTATATGTAGGATGCACTTAAGATAATAGTAAAAAGATAAGATGGTTCCAATGTTTCCTTCACGATTCAACCTAATATTTGGTGTCTTAGGATACGATAAATATAAGATTTAAGAGTAAACATGAATTAGGGTTTCATTTGGAATTTGGGGGTTTTTAATAACTAAATCAAATTAAATAAAGTAAAACAATCGATTATATTTTGGTTCAATATAATTCAATTAAAAGTAAGAATCCATAATTTAATTTATTGAGTTAATATAATGTGTGAGCAAGTAATAAATAATTATTTTAAATTTTAAATAAAGAAATCAATTGAATATTTATTTTAAATGACCTTAAAATTATCTAACATCATTTTATAAAGTTTTGTGCTTTTATATGATTTATTATAAAAGTCTTATAATATCAAGTTTTAATATAAAAATAAAGATAGTAGAAAATTCATAAGTTTCAAGAATATTAAATAAAATTTAAGGAATAACTTTATTAACTAATTATATATAACCCGGTTAAATGAATAGATGAGTAATTATTTAAATAATTATTTAAATAACTATTTGAATAATTATTTATTTAACTTAATGATTATAATGTTTTAAAATTAATCTACATTTGAACCATAACAGATTTTTTATTTACATAAAATAATTAATAATGTTTTTATGATCTTTGCTAACCTTTAGAATGTAATTAAATTTAAAATCATAAAATCTAAAGCCTTAAAAACTAGTTTAACAACTTCTGAAATGTTTTATTTATCAAAATATTTTTTATTTAGATTTCTTAGTATAATAATAATTTTCTGAATAAAAGAAAACTCAAGAAAACAATTAAATAAAAAGTTGGCAGAGGCTCGGTTCGAACCCGAGACCTCATGCTTGTGATGGGTACTAATTACAAGTCGGGCTAAAGCCCAGTTGTGTTATGATGTTCCTTTTAAAAATTTTAATACATTTATTGCTAAAATCCCCAAATTCACATGAACCATAGATTCGAATGAATCCCATTGAGCATGAAATCGATTCTGATACTTGAACTAAACATGGGGCTTTTGTTTCCCATAGTAAATCGATTGTTTTCATGTATTTACTTCACCTGGTTTGAAGAAGAAAATGATGGATACAATGGAACAAGGTCGCGACTACTTGGATGATGATTCAAGGTGCAACTTTGTTGTTAATCAAATTAACTTTGCATGGTCATTCTAAGGTCAATGATAAGCAGAAGCCCTCTATTAATATTGGCCTACGGTGCCCAAAGGTGTAGTTCGACTAGGTTACAGGTTCGCGATAAAGGTGGTATTCGATGGTGATGTGATGTTGTGTTGAAGATGTAATTGAGAGTTCTATTAGTTTAGGAACATTGAGCTGATGATTTACACTCGACTGCTCAGGCATTATTCGATTGGTTTCAAGTTGATTGAGTTCGTGATTTGAATGCGAACTTGGGTTTCGAGTTAGTGTTGTTTAAGAGGAGTCAATCCAAAATTAATTTGGGGTTTGATTCGAAATAGTCGAGGAGATGATTTGATGGTGTTTAGTTGGAATTAAATGGTTGGTTTTGCGATTAAAAGCACTCGCCGGACGGTGCCAAAAGTGTGGCCGGAGACGTGGCCGGGAAAACGGGATGGGGGGGTTAGTTTGGGTATTTTACATTTTGGCCCCTGAAGTATTATATTTTGTTATTTTATGCATGAACTTTTATATTAAGTTTTAGAAATTTACAAGTTAAACCCTAGGCTTGTAACACTAATTTAAATAGTAAATCGAAGTTAATTATTAATTAATTTTTCTTAAAATTTTATAAAACTTGTAACTTTATAATTCGATTAAACTTCAGAATTATAATAAAACTTTATATGTTTATTAAAATTCAATTTACAACTTTATAAGTTTTAATAAGTGTTTTCCTTTTAGTTATTATTGTAAAATGATTATTAATCTTTATAAATTTATGAAAATAATTATCTATAAATCCATAAATTATTGCACGCGCATGGACACTATGTAGGCGCAGGGGGAACACTTAGGCGCATGGGCAACTTCCAGGCGCATGGGCACTATGCAGGCACATGAGTGCTTGGGCGCATGGGAATCCTGGATGTCTGGACACTTGGTCAATTCCAGCCCAATTCTAGGCGCATGGGTACTATTCAGGCGTATGAACACTTAGGCGCATGGGCCACTTGGGCGCATGGGCAAAATCGGGGCGCATGGCCCTGGACTTAGTCATCCGACTAATCCTTCTAGGCGCATGGACCACTGTTTAGGCCATGGGCTGTACTTAAACATTTCTAAGGCAATATTAGGCGCATAGGCTACTGTTTAGGCGCATGAGTTACACTTAAATCTTTTTAAGGCATTTTCAGGCGCATGAGCCTTATCTAGGCGCATGGACCCTCGGTGTAATATAATTCTAATATTTTTCAAACCCAATCATCAAACCTATCTGTTCTAAGCTTAACATGGCTATTCTAAACATGAATAACCTAAAAGCATTCAAGATTAACATCCACATGCATAATACATACGGGTAAACATACATAACCTTGTAAAATCATTTCAATACATTTTCAGCCCCAAAGATGATTAAAACAAGTAAAAACTAGGGTCTAGAACTCACCTGGTGCAACTTGAGTATTTCTTCCTTTCTAACCCGCTTGCAATGAGTAAAAACACCTAAAAACAACACCAAACACACACACCCGAGCACATACACAAACTCATAAGCACATATGCATATATCCAGGATAAAACCCGTCATAAACACTTAAAACCACGAGTTCTTACCTTGAATTCGTTCACTTCTTCTTCTTCTTCTTCTTTAAACCGAGAGTTTCTGCTCTCCTCTTGATATTATCTCTCTAAAGTCTGAATGAGAGTGATGTGAAAAGAGGGTGGGCGGCCATGCCCACCTTTACACCAACTTTTCAAAGATATTTGCCCATTTTACACTTTTAATCCCTCTACTTGGGTGTTATTGCTTTTTCTTTCTTTTATTCTTCATCTATTATTCTTTCTTTTCTTTTTAAGAAAAAACCGGGTGTTACAAGTCCACCCCCCTTATATAGGTTTCGTCCCCGAACCTAGTGTTCCTCAAACAGACGAAGGTAATGCTATCTCATCTCCTCCTCTGTCTCCCGTGTAGATTCAGATCCCTTTATGTGCTTACACTGTACATGCACAAAAGGAACCACTTTATTTCTGAGCCTTTTCTCTTTAAAATCGATGATTGCAACTGGTTGCTCCACATAATTGAGCCTTTCGTCTACCTCGATATCCTCTACTGGAACAATCATGTCTTCATCAGCTAAGCATTTTCTCAGATGCGATACACGGAATGTCGGATGAATCCCACTTAACTCATCCGGTAATTCCAACCTATAGGCCACCTCTCCTACTGGAGCAATGATTCGGAAAGGGCCTATATATCTTGGGCTAAACTTGCCCCGCTTCCTGAATCGTATAATACCCTTCCAAGGTGAGACCTTCAACATAACCCGGTCACCCACTTGGAACTCGATCGGTCTGCGTCGTCTATCGGTATACGACTTCTGCCTATCTTTAGCTGCCTTCATGAAAGCCTTAATCTTGTCAAGCTTCTCAGTCGTAGCGTCGATTACCTCGACGCTTCCTAATTCCTTTTGACCAATGTCACCCTAACATACGTGTGTTCTGCATCTCCTACTGTATAGCATCTTGAATGTTGGCATGCCAATACTGGCATGATAGCCATTGTTGTAAGAGAATTCAGTTAACAGTAAATGGTCATCCCAACTTCCCCCAAAATCCATCACACATGCCCGAAGAATGTCTTCCAATGTGTGAATGGTCCTTTCTGACTGATCATCTGTTTGGGGATGATAAGCCGAGCTAATATGTAACCTCATCCCCATAGCATCATGAAATTTCTTCCAGAATTTAGTTGTAAACCGGGTGTCACGATGAGAAACAATGGACACCGGCACACCATGACGAGTTACAACCTCCTTGATAAACAGGTCAGCCAACCTCTCGGATGAATATGTCTCGCGGAACGGTAGGAAGTGAGCACTCTTCGTCAAACTGTCAACAATCACCCATATGGCATTGTACCCTTTCGAAGTACGTGGCAACTTCATTTAGAAATCCATGGTGATGTGCTCCCACTTCCATTCCGGTATATCCAAAGGTTGGATCTTCCCATACGGCTTCTGATGTTCCGCCTTCACTTGCAAACAAGTAAGGCACTTACTGACATACTCCACCACATCACGCTTCATACCCGGCCACCAATAATCTTTTCGTATCTTGATACATCTTTGTGGCACTAGGATGAATGGAGTATCGACTCTTGTGAGCTTCATCCAAAATCCTTACACGTAGATCCTGAAACGAGGATCCACACCCGTCCAAATCAGGTTTTAACACCAAGTGTGTTTTCACACAATTCTCCAAATAGACCTCTCATTCTTTCAGAGTTTAGATGACCTTCTTTTAATGCCTCATCTTGAAACTCCTTGACTTCCTTCATTAAATCAGAGGTCACGATTAGTTGGTATGCTTTCACCCGAATCGGCTCGGGCCTCTCCTTTTGGCTAAGAGCAACCGCCACCACGTTAGCGTTGCTCGGATGGTAAAGGATCTCGCAATCATAATCCTTTATAAGCACCAACCATCGCCTCTGCCTCATGTTCAGATCCTTCTGCTCGACGAAGTACTTCAAGCTTGTTGTCGGTGAAGATGGTGCACTTCGTTCCATACAGATAGTGCCTCCAAATCTTTAGTGCAAAGACCACGGCCGCTAGCTCAAAGTTGTGAGTAGGGTAGTTGACCTCATGAACCTTCAAATGTCGGGATGCATAGGCTATACCTTCCTTCTCTGCATTAGTACACACCCCAACCCCGATTAAGAAGCATCTGAATATACCACCAAATCCTTGCTTCCTTCGGGTAATGACCAGATTGGAGCTTGAGTCAACCTCACCTTTAACTCCTTGAACGCCCGTTCTTGAGCCTAACACCATATAAACTTTACATCCTTTCAGGTCAACTTGGTTAGTGGAGAAGCGATCTTGGAAAAGTCCTAAATGAACCTTCGATAATATCCCGCCAACCCCAAGAAACTACGAATCTTGGATGGCGTCTTTGGAGACTTCCATTGCATGACTGCCTCTACCTTAGCCGGGTCCACCACAATCCTGTCGGGATTCACCACATGACCCAAGAACTGAATTTCACGCAACCAAAACGCGCACTTGGAGAATTTTGCATACAACTTCTCCCTTCTTAACGTCTCTAGAACCTCTCGAATGTGGCCGACATGCTCAATCTCACTCTTCAAATAAATCAGGATATCATCAATAAACACAATCACTAATTTATCCAACATAGGCCGACACACACGGTTTATCACATCCATAAAAGCAGCTGGCGCATTGGTCAAACCAAAGGATATGACAAGAAACTCGTAGTGACCGTAGCGCGTACGAAAAGCTATTTTAGGGATATCCCACTCCTTCACCTTCAACTGATGGTAACCAGATCAAAGTTCTATCCTTGAAAACCAATTAGCACCCTGAAGCTGGTCGAAACATCATCTATTCTTGGTGGGGGTATCATTTCTTCACCGTCAACTTGTTCAGCTCGCGGTAGTCAATGCACATCCTCATACTACCATCTTTCTTCTTCACAAATAGGACCGGAGCATCCCAGGGAGAGATGCTTGGTCTGATGAACCCCTTATCGAGCAGCTCCTACAACTGCTCCATCAGTTCTTTCATTCTGTTGGAGCTAACCGATATGGTGCTTTGGCAACAGGTTGAGCATCGAATCTCAGATCAATTGGAATTCAATCTCGCGATCCGGTGGCATACCGGGTAAGTCTTCTCGGAATACGTCCGGAAAGTCACACACAACTAGTACATCAGATAGTTGTAGTGTTGGCGCGTCCACATCCTTTACGTAGGCCAAGTAGGCACTACATCCACGCCTCATGAACTTTCCCACCACTGCCATCAAAATCACTTTCGGGATCGTCGTGACTCGATCACCATAAACCGTCACCTTATCCCCGTCTGGTGCTGTCAATCGGATCATCTTCTTGTGATACACAATATTCGTTCGTAGTCCACCAACCATTCCATTGCTAGGACTACATCAAAACCGCCTAAGGTCATCACGAATGGTCTAACAGGAAACTTATGACCGTCTAGTTCTATGTCACAACCTTTTATCACCTCAGAAGTCCTTGTAGACTTACCTATGGTTGTTTCTACCTTGAAGGGCTCATCAATACATCTACTCTTACCGGGAAACTCAACACAAAAGGCAGTAGAAATGAAACTCCTACTAGCACCAGAATCAAACAACACAGATGCAAGAGTTTGGCTTACTAGAAACATACCTGACACCACGTCGGGGTCTGTCCTAGCCTCCTCCCGAGTCATTGTGAATGCTCGGGCGCTTGCCTTCTATCCTTCTCCTCCAGCCTTCTTCGCCCTTGAACTCTCAGCCCTGGACTTCTTACAATCCTTGTTCACGTGGCCCTCCATGCATAGTTAAAACACCAGACCGTACAACAGTCCTTGGCTATGTGCCCCGGCTTCCTACATTTGTAGCATACATTCAACCCTAGCCTACATTCCCCGCCATGTTCCTCCCACACCTATCACACTTCCTTATACCCGCACCCGATGCGACCACACAACGGTCGTCCACCCGTGCCTTCTTGTTACCGTCGAAGCATTACCCCAACCAAACCTTTTCCCCTCCCAGTTTCGATCACCACCACTCTTCTTTCCTCCTTCATTCACCACCACCGTCCTCTCATTATACAGTCTCCCTGCCAAATCCACTGCCGACCTAAACGTTCGAAGCATTACCCCAACCAAACCTTTTCCCCTCCCAGTTGATCCTTGTTTTGGGTTTTGTTTATGCTTCAAATGTTGAAAATTTTCAGAATGTAATGACATGTTTAAGTCATTCTTCCGCTGTGTTTTATAAGTTTAAAATGGTTAAACTAGCTTTGATTAACTTGTTACAAAACCCAACAATGGCATTTAGAGCCGGATATGTGGAATATATGCTTCAAAAGGTCTTGAAAAATTAGTTTTCATGGACCTTTTCAACCCATTAGGGGCTGTTTTGTTGTGGATATATGAATCCCTTATGTTTCAAGGTTATTCTTTCATGCTTTAGTATTGACCTTGAAAGATTTAGATCAAATGGTTAATTGTGTTGTTTGGGCAAACTTAAAGTTTTAGTTTATGTTGGCTGAAACTTTAGGGTTTAAATAAGGGGTTCATTGTGGTTCTTGGATGTTGAACATGTTTCTCATTATGGTGCATAACATAGCCTTGGCCTCTTGTGTTTGGTTTTGGTTGATTATGTTTTCTCATATTGGTTTTGTCTGTTGCGAGGGTTGTATTTTGTGTTTTATTGTGTTTGGGTGTAATTTATTTATTCATTTGGCTATGTAATTAATAGATTAGGTGCATTTCTTTTATTAGAAAAATTGTATTAGGATATAATTTTGTAAAAGAAGATGCACAAGATGAGACTCAAGAAGGACACAAAAAAGAATGGACACTTGAAGCACCCTGTTTGTATGTTTATGCTTGTTTAGATGTTTGTTGTTTGATTGTTTGCTTTATTTGGATATGCATTACAAAACTCAACAAACTTGACAAGCTGAAAATGATGATTCTTTATCATCAAGTAGTTAACAAAAGGTTATTAAAAGGATTAATGGTTTTAATAAAAGAGGTTTTATAAAAGTGAACCATAGGGTACTTGTATTTGAAGCATGCAAACATAAGGTACATAGAGTTTTCTAACTAAGATTAGAAAATTAATTTTTTAAACAAGTTTAACACCATCCTTTTGCACAACATGGATCTGTTTGGTCCAGTCAGTACAAAGAGCATTGCAGGCGACTTGTACTGTTTTGTGGTCACTGATGACTACTCAAGGTTCACTTGGGTAATGTTTCTGAAATTCAAATCAGAAACATCTGAGTCATTCAAGGAGTTGGTAACCACACTGGAATCTCTCTACAAGCTGAAAGTTAGTCAAGTACGCTCAGACAACGGAATGGAATTCAAGAACCAGTGGATGGAGACATACTGCAAGGAAAAGGGAATTGTGCATCAATTTACTTCTGCCTACACACCTCAGAAGAATGGCGTTGCTGAGAGAAAGAACAGAAGCTTGATAGAGACAGCATGGACTATGATGGCAGACTCGAAACGCCTATCCAATTCTGGAATGAGGCAGTGGCGAATGCATGTTATACACTGAATCGAGTCCTGATAGTCAAGCGCCACGGAAGACATGTTACGAGCTACTACAAAGACGCAAACCAACTTGGAGTATCTCGAACCATTTGGCGCACCGTGCACACTTTTGAAGAAGACACAAGAGGGTAAATTCAGCGAGAAGGCAGATGAAGGCATCTTTCTAGGATACAACATACCGAACAAGCGAGTTTACAACAACTCAAGGGTCTAGTAGAAGTGTGGTGTAACGTTGACGTTCAGCGATATACCACACCACCTACAGGCAAAGGACCCGCCTACTTTTCGACTATTATGGATTCTTCAAGTCCTTCAACATCCTCTCTCTCCCTCGGATGACGAGTAAGCTACATGAATGATGTATGATATCTTGAATGCACCAACATCTAGCTCACAGGGAGAATCATCTCCTCAGTCAGGGGAAGTGGTCGACGACAGTGACTCCTCCTCTAAGATGAAGCTGAAGAAGATAACCAGAATAGTCAGGAGGAACAGGTTCCAGTTCCTGAAACTCCACAAGCATCTACCAGTGATGCACCTTCGACTTCAGAGCCTCAAACTCCAACTACCTAGATGCAGAACCAAATGTTCATAATCTTGGCTCTGAAGTAGATGTTCCTACTACTCCAGGATCATGACTAAACGTCTATCATCCATTAGACAATGTCATTGGAGATGTTAGATCAGGAGTACAAACCCGAAATCAGCTATACTCAGCTCATTACGCCTCAGTTATCGAGAAGGGATATATTCATGATGGTGCTTATCGGTGTTTTCTCTCACAATTTGAGCCAAAATACGTCAGTGAAGCACTAAATGATGAGGCGTGCATGGGTGCAATGCAAGAAGAACTTCTTCAGTTCAAGAAGTTAAGTGTATGGACTCTGGTTGATAGACCTAAAGGTGCTAAAGTAATGGCACCAAAGGGTCTTGAAATGCAAGAAGGATGACCAAGGTCATTATCAGGAACAAAGCTCGACTGGTGGTCAGGGTTTTCGCCAGAAGGATGACCAAGGGGTCATTATCAGAACAAAGCTCGACTGGTGGTTCAGGGTTTTCGGCAAGTCGAGGGAATTGATTACAATGAGGTGTTTGCACCGTGGCACGGATGGAAGCCATTCCTATATTCCTTGCCTATGCATCATACATGAAGATTAAAGTCTATCAATTAGATGTGAAAAGTGCATTCCTTCACGGGGAAATCAGAGAAACAGTCTATGTAAGTCAACCCGAGGGATTTGAAGATCCGTATCATCAAGATAGAGTCTTCAAGCTCGACAAGGCTTTATACGGGCTTCATCAAGCTCCAAGAGCTTGGTATGAGAGACTCTCTACTCATCTTGTGAAACACGACTTTCGCAGGGGAGTAATTGACTGCACGTTGTTCATTAAAGAGAAAGATGGCGACCTACTGCTGGTACAGATCTATGTTGATGACATAATTTTTGGTTCAAAGAACGAAGAGTTATGCAAAGAGCTTGAAGCAGTTATGAAGAAAGAGTTTGAGATGAGTGCTATGGGGGAGATGAAGTTCTTTCTCAGGCTACAGGTGGATCAAACACCAAATGGGATCTTTCTACATCAGACCAGGTACGTAGGAGACATTCTCAATCGCTTTGACATGGAGAATGCATCTGCTGCTGGTACTCCACTTGCTACGAATCACGACATAGCACCTGATGAAAATGGAGATCTTGTAGATGCCACGATGTACCGAGGATGATTGGATCTCTCATGTATCTCACTTCCTCAAGACCTGATATCATGTATGCTACATGTTTATGTTCTAGATATCAGGCTAAACCTAAGGTCAATCATCTGATCGGGGTCAAAAGGATTTTTCGCTATCTAAAGGGTACACCCACACTTGGGTTGTGGTATCCTCATGATGATGATTTTGAGCTCACGGAGTATAGTGACTCGGATTACGAAGGCTGCAAGATGAACTACAAGTCTACATCCGCAGGGTGTCAATTCTTTGGGAGAAGACTAGTGACTTGGCAGTGTAAGAAACAGACATCGGTTGCATTGTCCACCTGTGAAGCCGATACAAATATGTTGTTCACAAATCGTCTGGATTCAACAGCAAATGCGGGATTACGGTTTAAAGTTCTCCTCTACTCCTATTTGTGTTGATAACTCTGCTGCATTGCAGTAACTAAAAATCCGGTCCAACATCCTAAGACCAAACATATCGGTATTAAATACATTTCATAAGAGACTGTTTTGAAAAGAACTTAATTGATGTGGTAAAAATTAATACTTATTTTCAACGCGCTGACCTCTACACTAAAGCCTTTGATAAACCACATTTTCAATATTTGCTAGAGGTCAACGGCGTTAAAAAGAAAAGTGATGTTATTCCTGATGATGATCATGTGTAGTCCGATGTAGGTTAGTTAATTTTTTCCTTTTTATTTTATTGGTTTATTTTAGTCTGTTTAATTTAAACTCATGTTATTTTGCTGGTTATTAAAATCCTAAAATAATTAAACCAGTTATGATTTTAGCATTTTAGGGGGAGAATAAGTCAGCAAGTTAACATTAAAAAAAACGGTAGAAGGAGTGGAAAGCTGATATAAGGTAGATCGTATCTGTGATACCGATTCAAACCTTTGGAATATGATAGTACACAGGAACAAATCAAGAGGGACCTTGAAATTTAATTTAGAAAAGGTGCAAAAATTCAAAGTATAAGTCTGTGTGTCTAAGCAATATAAAAGGGAAGATGATAGAAAAACTGGTAACTCTTAAGGTAACACAATGAGAGTAGACCTAGAGGTTGCTAGACCACAATTGATAGTCGGTAGATTCAACACAATAGATGATTAGACCTGACTGGTGATCTCAAGATCAAACTAAGTGGTTCAAATGACTGTGGGCTCCCATCTTATCACTGGTTAACACAATCAACTATATTCCAATAAGGGGTAATAAGCATGTAAAAGCCACAAATGTGTGCGGATGACCATAAATAGAGCAAAGCAAGAAAAAAATGAAATAAAAATACGATCAAGCTAATGACTTATGTTATTGGTGCATTTGGTGCAACATAAAATTAAGCTGCTCTAACAAGGAGATAGGTTGTGTGCCTCTCTGCTGTGCGATGGCACTGACCTGAGGATAAGCGTAACCTAGATATTGTAGAATTCATTGTTGTTTGTCGCTCTCTACTGTGCGATGGCACTGACCTGAGGGCTGGCTTCTCTTTGAAAGCTCTAAGAATAGTCTCTCCTTGTAATAATACCCGTAGACCGCTCAAAAGCTCCTGAGGAATGTTGCTTACCATATAAGTGTGGGATCCACAAATGTTAGTTGAAATAATTAAACCTAAAACAATCACCAGTTTGGGTCAAAGTCTGTGTATGGATTTAAGTGGACAAACATATTGACAATCATTGTGACTGCAATTCTTGAAAGTTTGATTCAATGTGGTAATCTAAGAGCTTTAGTATGATTTCCTAAAGTTGCAAATGACTCTGGATGAACACCAAGAATTGAGCATCAAAAGATTTTGATAACAAGTCCAAACTGATTTGAACTGCCTGTATGATTCCAAATGGAATTGGTCCAGGTATGGTCAATCTAAGTTAAAGCTGTCTATTCCGAACCAAATCCAGTAGATTTCCATCTCAGGACTTATCTCTCACAAAAAGCCAACCAAATTTTTAGTTTTTAGTTTAATTTTCTAATTTAGTCAGTCATTTAGTTTGTTTGTTTGTCGGATTACATCAGGAAAATCAGTAAGGGATCAACTCACTAACAGGGTCATGTCTGAGATGACCACATATGTGTTAAAAGTTAAATCAGTCACGTCTGAGGTGATAAAAAGGTTTTCAAGTCAAAACGATCATGTCTAAGATGATCAACTGCTCATAACGTAAAATTTCTGCAATTAAAGGGATTTTAAAAGTTAAATATTCAAATTGGCAGAAAAGTTAATAAATATGACCTATTCGCACGAATGGACCATCCGTATGGACCAATCATACGAATGGAAGCTATTCGTACGAATGGACCATGAATATGGACTATTCAACCGAATGGCCCATACGATTGGCCCAGTCGGATGATTAAGGGAGAATGAGTGAGTCAGTCGCACGACTGAGATTCAGTCGGACGACTGAAGAAGGACGATTGAACCAATCGCACGACTGAGTCCCACTCGCACGACTGAAAGGTGCGTATGAGCTCAGTCGCACGATTGAATCTAGGGTTAATATAAATAGAAGGGGAGTCGGTCGCAGAGACTCACCACCTTCAAAATCACCCTGAATCGCACGAATTAACCCAACTCTGCAAAAATTTCAATTGATCGCAAAACCCCCTGTTTCTTGATTACTGACCATCTACATGACTACAGGTAATTTACTGTATAGATGCACTCCATAAATTTAAATTTGATGAAAAAAAACGGTACATTCGGACTCGCAAAGTAACCGAGACTTAAGTGACTAAATAACCTACCTAAATGACTCAAACAAATGAAAGTAACGATGTTAGGTGGTTAAGAATGAATTGCGAGTCAAATGAACCAGATAACGATGTCTAAAACTCAAAAATGGTGAAAAAGTAATTTTGAATTGAACAGTCAGTACTTCATGCGAATGGACAGAGTGATGAACTTCAGTCGCACGACTGAAGGGCTCAAACTGCTTAAACGCATGACTGAACCATGCGTATGAAGTTCAGTCGCACAACTGGTGTAACCGCATGAGTGTATATACGTAGGAGCCTAGTCGCACACTCAGAGGTACGTATGGGATCAGTCGCACGACTGAGTCCCACTCGTACGGTTCAATCACACGACTGAACCCCTTTCGCATAGTTCAATCGCACGACCGAACTCCTTTCGCAATTCATTCGCACGCCTGAACTCAGTCGCACAATCTCAATCGCATGACAGAAAGATTTTCTTCAAGCTTAAGGATTTCATGACTTTCTTAGTCAATGGTACTAATGTTTACTATCTTTGTGTAACAGATGGCGAGTAGATGGATTATGAGCACAAAGCACAATATATGTGCTCATCTGGAATTAACATCCAGAAACGCTGCTGATTTCTCTGTCATAATCACATTTCTTCTGAGATCGAGGATTGCACATGCCATATCTACTCCTCGCACTCCGTATCGATCCATTCAACAAGCTTCTCGGAAGGGGCTACAGTTGATAGATCGTCTGAGCCTTATTGCATCAGAAGTACCATATTTAGAGAGGCTATTACTATTTCAGAGGAGGATCTAAGGATCGTACTACAATTGGGGGATGACGCTGATTGTCCGACTCGATTACACCCCCTCACAGTCAGAGGATGCTTTCTTAGAGCCAAATACTCTGGGGACATCAATTCTGTGGTACTCAACAAGAGTAACCTCTGTCCCCAGTTTAAATATCTTGCGCACGTGCTGCTCAAGTGCATGGCTTCCAGAAAAGGTGGTTTTGATGAGCTGTTTGACCAGATGCAGAACGCGTACGTTGCGTTGGTGCTGAACCATCCGTTCAGCTTCTCCAAGATGATCTTCACCTATCTGGTGGAGAACATCGAGGGGAAAGGGAAGGAAGCCTTCTATATGTACCTGAGGTTTATGCAGATGATCATAGATCAGAAGCTTCCCTCCCTGCCGAAGGAAAAGGAGGATGCGGTAGTCTTGGAGGTAATGGATGACACTACCCTGGGAAGGATGAAAGTGTATAGGGGAAAGCAAGTGAAGCCTCCTGTCAGGAGGTTGTTTGGTCATCTTGCCCGGGATGACTACGTGGTGCCAGCAAAAAGAAATTGGTGTCACGATGATAGTGACTCTGATGTGGAACAGATAGCTCTACCCACTCATGACTCAGATGATGATGACAGTGGGGATGCTGGAGACGATATGCCTATTCCACTCAGAGGCACTATGTCTGACTCTGTACCTCTAGTGTCCGTCACAGCTGGAGAAGAAGTAACCGAGTCACGGGATTTCATCAGGATTTTGTTCTTGGCGCGGAGGAGGAGGATGAATCGGATGAGGAGCCCCTTACGCGAACTGTGGGAAGAAAAGTTGTTCCCAAAAACATGGGTTAAGGGTGGTTGGTGAACACCCGAGAGACTCCGGAGATACTGATACTGACCCAAGCTATGCTCCGGGGTCCACAGGCAGGGTTGTAGGGGGAGCTTCCACCTCAACTGGAACAAGGAGGAAGAGAATGGCTAAACCCCATGGTCAGAAGAAGAAGAAGCGTGGGTGACCTTCTTCACCTACCACAGCCACCACAGCCACCACCACCATACACCACATCTACCACATCCACCACAGCCACCACATCCACCACATCTACCACAGCCACCACCATACCTACCACCACAGTACAGATTCCCTCCACCACCATATCCTTTACTCCCACATCACCTCCACCATTATACAGACCTATCTTCACTACAGACCTCCACCACCACGTCACACTAATCAATACCCTCAGCCCATCCCTCACATACTTATAGATCTCCTCTACCTCCAATCGGGGTAGAGGAACAGTTGTCAGCACTTAACAGAATGGTGATGCGCTTACTGGCTGCTGATGAGGAAAAGACAGCTCAGATCCGCCAGCTTACTGACCTGACTGCTGCACAATCTCACCAAATTGCAGAGCAGGCTCGAGTTATAGAGGAGCAAGCCCAGCAGATGGCTGCTCAGAGCACCAAGATGGACCAACTCGAAGCTCAAAGTGTCATATCAAGCAAGAAAATAGAGGAGCTGGAGAAGGCAAGGAAGATTATTCTGTTAAAACTGAAAGGATCTAAGGAGGAGCCATTGAAGATCAGGGAAGGAGACAGAGATGATGATGATGAAGATAATGATAAGGATGATGAGAGTGATACTGAGGAGTATGAAGATACAGAAAGAGATATGACAGAGGAGAAGGACGATGATGAAGAAGCAAAAGGAGGGGATGCACCTGCATCGGCCCCTGCTACAGGTCAAGAGAAAAGGACAAAGAACAGACAAGATCAATCAGCTTCTACCTCTGCTCCTCCAAGTGATGAAACAATGATACAAGATAAAAGTAAAGACTAGATGTTTATGTATTTATCTTCTTTTGTATTTGACTCCTGTATTGAACACAATGTATTTAATGTTATATTACTTTAATGCATTTCTGTTTGATTAATTACTAATGTTATGTGTGGAATGTTTAAATCAAACAGATCAAAATTACCAAAGAGATGAGTTTGATGTTGCTCCCCTTCAGCAGGTTAAGTCTCAGCTAACAATGATTCTTGATCTGCAAGGGATTGTCAGGAGGTTAGTGAATTATACCCCTGAAGAAGGGGAAATAATTCATGACCTATCAAATGAGCAACTCGCGGAGCTTTTCAAGCTAAATCCAGATGAGATAGTAAAAGATGCTCCGACATGCGATTTGACAAGTGATGAAGAGCTCAACGATGTTGATGATGTAGAGATCGAAGATGTCACTGCCGAGGAGTATCCTCAGTACGCTGACAATAAGGGTAATGTGGTCCCCAATCTGGGTGAATCCCTTGTCAGCGATACTATTGTGGTGTTGAACTATATGGAGCAAGAAACAGAGAAAGCAGAAGACACAGCACAAGCCTCAAATGATGATGTCGACCTTCGAAAGGCTGAGTGGGATGCATGTTTTGAAGAAGTTAGAGTCCAACGTACTGCACCAAAGAAGGATTCCTACACCAAACTCTATAGAGTCAAGAAACATCACAAGGTGTCCGGAAGGATCGTAGCATGGGCGTACTTTGAAGATCTCACTGCGTATGCAGTTAAGAGAGAACAGGGCATAGAGTACTTCAGATTCCCACATGATCTAAAGACTCTACCAGGTTTTGAGCTCAACCAGCTGGCCAAACTAAAGCTTTTGTATGCTGACCCGAGGAAGATGTCAGGTTGGTTTGAGGCTGCCCTAAAGAAGGAGTACCACACTAGATGGGTTAACTTCAGACCCCAACAGCCGACTACGTATATTAGAAGGTCTGAGCTTGATGCCATTACTGGCAAGCCTAAGATAGTGTTGAAGTGGAATCCTCCGCGCACAATGTCAAGAATCCCACTCAGGGAAATGCTACAGGATTTCACTCCACATTTTAAGTGGTGGTACTATGATTAGAGAACAGCTGAAGCGGTCATAGTCTTAAGCAAAGAGGGACAAATGGCTACTATCAGGGTATTCGACCCAATGTGGCTTACAAACTTGTTGGAAAGTGATGTCTATACGCTATACAAGTGGCCACTGTTCTATGATACGCAAGATATTGTACAAGCCCTCCTGTTCCAGAACGTTATACGACTCTGCTTCGTGTTTGAGATTCACACGGGAGTCACAAAAGAGGATAAGTACAAGAAATACAAGGAGGTTATGCAGAAAACAAGAGATTATAGAGATCTAGGTCCAAGGGGGAGTTTGTTGATACATGTATGTCCCTAGATTATGATATGAAATGTAATAGATCTTGTTTATCTGATTCTGGTGTAATTTGATATGATTAATGAAATGATATTGGTTGTTTGTGATTTGTAATGACTAATATTTCATTAATGAGTTGATATTAAATTGGTTAATTAGGTTAGCGATTGTTTGAATGGTTACACATAATGTTTATTAATTAATACATTCAAACTTAACATAATGAAGTTCTCATGTGAATGGCCCATGCGAATGGACCATAAGCATGAATAACTTCATACGAATGACTCAGTCGCACGACTGAACCGGGAGACTGGATTAGTCGTATGATTGACACATAAGATTGGCTCAGTCGCACGACTGAACACTTAGTCATGCGGATGAAACAACCGCATGGTTCAATCGCACGACTGAACCATACTAATGATTCAGTCGCATGATTGAATAATACCAACCTATAAATACAACCCAATTCGTGAAAAACAAGGGCTTTTGATTAATTACGATTCCAGACATGCTCTAGCCGTCCAGAACCCTCACAATTCTTTCTCTAAGATCATAGAACACATTAGATCGATTCCCAATCGATTCTAACGTAGTTTCAATTCTTGATTGATTCTTTGTGTGTTCTCACTGATTGGATCGCCAATCAAATAGGATTCCGCACTATTTGATGTAGTTTACACGCTAATCTCCAGGTATTTCGTTCAAATACCAGGTCTTCACATGCATACGGATGGTCCATTCGTGCGAATAGGTCATATTTATTAACTTTTCTTGCCAATTTGAATATTTAACTTTAAAATCCCTTTAATTGCAGAAATTTACGTTATGAGCAGTTGATCATCTTAGACGTGATCGTTTTGACTTGAAACCCTTTTTATCACCTCAGACGTGACTGATTTAACTTTTAACACATATGTGGTCATCTCAGACATGACCCTGTTAGTGAGTTGATCCCTTACTGATTTTCCTGATGTAATCCGACAAACAAACAAACTAAAACGACTGAGTAAATTAGAAAATTAAACTAAAAACTAAAAATTGTTTTTGCTTTTTGTGAGAGATAAGTCCTGAAAATCTACTGGATTTGGTTCCAGAATAGACAGCTTTAACCTAGATTGACCATGCCTGGACCAATTCCATTTTGGAATCATACAGGAAGTTCAAATCAGTTTGGACTTGTTATCAAAATCTTTTGATGCTCAATTCTTGGTGTTCATCTAGAGTCATTTGCAACTTTAGGAAATCATACTGAAGCTCATAGATTACCACATTGAATCAAACTTTCAAGAATTTCAGTCACAATGATTGTAAATATGTTTGTCCACTTAAATCCATACACATACTTTTGACCCAAACTGGTGATTGTTTTAGATTTAATATTTCAACTAACATTGTGGATCCCACACTTATATGGTAAGCAACATTCCTCAGGAGCTTTTAAGCGGTCTACGGGTATTATTACAAGGAGAGACTATTCTTAGAGCTTTCAAAGAGAAGCCAGTCCTCAGGTCAGTGCCATCGCACAACAGAGAGGCGGCAAACAACAATAAATTCTAGAATATCTAGGTTATACTTATCCTTAGGTCAGTGCCATCGCACAGCAAAGAGGCACACAACCTATCTCCTTGTTAGAGCAGCTTAATTTTATGTTGCACCAAATGCACCAATAACATAAGTCATTAGCTTGATAGCATTTTTATTTCATTTTTTTCCTGCTTTGCTCTATTTATGGTAATCTGCACACATTTGTGGCGTTTACATGCTCATCACCCATTATTGGAATATAGTTGATTGTGTTAACCAGTGATAAGATGGGAGCCCACAGTTAGTTTAACCACGTAGTTTGATCTTGAGATCACTAGTCAGGTCTAATCATCTATTGTGTTGAATCTATCGACATATCAATTGTGGTCTAGCAACCTCTAGGTCTACTCTCATGTGTTACCTTAAGAGTTACCAGTTTTTCTATCATCTTCCCTTTTATATTGCTTAAAGAGCACAGACTTATACTTTGAATTTTGCACCTTTTCTAAATTAAGATTTCAAGGTCCCTCTTGATTTGTTCCACTCCTTTCAACACAGACTTAATGTTAACTTGCTGACTTATTCTCCCCTTAAAATGCTAAAATCATAACTGTTTTAATTATTTAGGATTTTAATAACTAGCAAAAGAACATGAGTTAAATTAAACAGACTAAAATAAACCAATAAAATAGAAAGGAAAAAATTAACTAACCTACATCGGACTACACATGATCATCATCAGGAATAACATCACTTTTCTTTTTAACGCCGTTGACCTCTAGCAAATATTGAAAACGTGGTTTATCAAAGGCTTTAGTGTAGAGGTCAGGGCGTTGAAAATCAGTATTAATTTTTACCACATCAACTAAGTTCTTTTCAAAACAGTCTCTTATGAAATGGTATTTAATACCGATATGTTTGGTCTTATGATGTTGGACCGGATTTTTAGTTACTGCAATCGCAGCAGAGTTATCAACACAAATAGGAGTAGAGGCGAACTTTAAACCGTAATCCCGCATTTGCTGTTGAATCCAGACGATTTGTGAACAGCAACTTGCAGCAGCAACATATTCGGCTTCACAAGTGGACAATGCAACCGATGTCTGTTTCTTACACTGCCAAGTCACTAGTCTTCTCCCAAAGAATTGACACCCTGCGGATGTAGACTTGTAATTCATCTTGCAGCCTTCGTAATCCAAGTCACTATACACCGTGAGCTCAAAATCATCATCATGAGGATACCACAACCCAAGTGTGAGTGTACCCTTAGATAGCGAAAAATCCTTTGACCCCGATCAGATGATTGACCTTAGGTTTAGCCTGATATCTAGAACATAAACATGTAGCATACATGATATCAGATCTTGAGGAAGTGAGATACATGAAGGATCCAATCATTCCTCGGTACATCGTTGCATCTACAAAATCTCCATTTTCATCAGGTGCTATGTCGTGATTCGTAGCAAGTGGAGTACCAGTAGCAGATGCATTCTTCATGTCAAAGCGATTGAGAATGTGTCCTACGTACTTGGTCTGATGTAGAAAGATCCCATTTGGTGTTTGATCCACCTGTAGCCCGAGAAAGAACTTCATCTCCCCCATAGCACTCATCTCAAACTCTTTCTTCATAACTGCGTCAAACTCTTTGCATAACTCTTCGTTCTTTGAACCAAAAATTATGTCATCAACATAGATCTGTACGAGCAGTAAGTCGCCATCTTTCTCTTTAATGAACAGCGTACAGTCAATTACTCCCCTGCGAGAGCCGTGTTTCATAAGATGAGTAGAGAGTTTCTCATACCAAGCTCTTGGAGCTTGATGAAGCCCGTATAAATCCTTGTCAAGCTTGAAGACTCTATCTCGATGATACGGATCTTCAAATCCCTCGGGTTGACTGACATAGACTGTTTCTCTGATTTCCCCGTGAAGGAATGCACTCTTCACATCTAATTGATAGACTTTAATCTTCATGTATGATGCATAAGCAAGGAATATAGGAATGGCTTCCATCCGTGCCACAGGTGCAAACACCTCATTGTAATCAATTCCCTCGACTTGGCGAAAACCCTGAACCACCAGTCGAGCTTTGTTCCTGATAATGACCCCTTGGTCATCCTTCTTGCATTTCAAGACCCATTTTGTGCCAATTACTTTAGAACCTTTAGGTCTATCAACCAGAGTCCATACACCTAACTTCTTGAACTAAAGAAGTTCTTCTTGCATTGCACTCAACCACGCCTCATCATTTAGTTCTTCACTGACGTATTTTGGCTCAAATTATGAGAGAAAACACCGATAAGCACCATCATGAATATATCCCTTCTCCATAACTGAGGCGTAATCAGCTGAGTACAGCTGATTTCCGGTTTGTACTCTGATCTAACATCTCCAATGACATTGTCTAATGGATGATAGACGTTTAGTCGTGATCCTGGAGTAGTAGGAACAACTACCTCAGAGCCAAGATTATGAACATTTGGTTCTGCATCTAAGGTAGTTGGAGTTTGAGGCTCTGAAGTCGAAGGTGCATCACTGGTAGATGCTTGTGGAGTTTTAGGACTTGGAACCATTCCTCCTGACTGTTCTGGTTATCTTCTTCAGCTTCATCTTCAGAGGAGGAGTCACAGTCGTCGAACACTTCCCTTAACTGAGTAGATGATTCTCCCTGTGAGCTAGATGTTGGTGTATTCAAGATATCATACATCATTCGTGTAGCTAACTCGTCATCCGAGGGAGAGAGAGGGATGTTGAAGGACTTGAAGAATCCATCATAGTCGAAAAAGTAGGCGGGTCCTTTGCCAGTAGGTGGTGTGGTATATCGCTGAACGTCAACATTACACCACACTTCTACTAGACTTGTTGAGTTGTTGTAAACTCGCTTGTTCGGTATGTTGTATCCTAGAAAGATGCCTTCATGTGCCTTCTCGCTGAATTTACCCTGTTGTGTCTTCTTCAAAAGTGTGCACGGCGCGCCAAATGGTTCGAGATACTCCAAGTTTGGTTTGCGTCTTTGTAGTAGCTCGTAACATGTCTTTCTGTGGCGCTTGACTATCAGGACTCGATTTAGTGTATAACATGCATTCGCCACTGCCTCATTCCAGAATTGGATAGGCAGTTTCGAGTCTACCAGCATAGTCCGTGATGTCTCTATCAAGCTTCTGTTCTTTCTCTCAGCAACGCCATTCATCTGAGGTGTGTAGGCAGAAGTAAATTGATGCATAATTCCCTTTTCCTTGTAGTATGTCTCCATCCACTGGTTCTTGAATTCCATTCCGTTGTCTGAGCGTACTTGACTAACTTTCAGCTTGTAGAGAGATTCCAGTGTGGTTACCAACTCCTTGAATGACTCAAATGTTTCTGATTTGAATTTCAGAAACATTACCCAAGTGAACCTTGAGTAGTCATCACTGACCACAAAACTGTACAAGTCGCCTGCAATGCTCTTTGTACTGACTGGACCAAACAGATCCATGTTGTGCAAAAGGATGGTGTTAAACTTGTTTAAAAAAATTAAGTTTTCATAATCTTAGTTTAGAAAACTCTATGTACCTTATGTTTGCATGCTTTCAAATACAAGGTACCCTATGGTTCACTTTTAATAAAACCTCTTTTATTAAAACCATTAATCCTTTTAATAACCTTTTGTTAACTACTTGAGGATAAAGAGTCATCAAATTTTCAGCTTGTCAAGTTTGTTAATGAGTTTGTAATGCATATCCAAATATAAAGCAAACAATCAAACAACAAACATCTAAACAAGCATAAACATACAAACATGGGTGCATAACCATAGCAACTAAGTGGACCACACTTGTTTGCCATCATAAGTGTTGTCATACGGTCATTCCTAAGGGTAGAGATGACACATCAAAATGTCCATGAACTCCTACTTGAAATCACATCCAAAGCTTCAAGTGTCCATGTCTTTTGTGTCCTTCTTTGAGTCTTCATCTTGTGCATCTTCTTTTACAAAATTATATCCTAATACAATTTTTCTAATAAAAGAAATGCACCTAATCTATTTATTACATAGCCAAATGAATAAATAAATTACAACCCAAACACAATAAAACACAAAATTACAACCCTCGCAACAGACAAAACCAATATGAGAAAACATAATCAACCATAACCAAACAAAAGAGGCCAAGGCTATGTTATGCACCATAATGAGAAACATGTTCAACATCTAAGAACCACAATGAACCCCTTATTTCAGCCCTAAAGTTTTAGCCAACATAAACTAAAACATTAAGTTTGCCCAAACAACACAATCAACCATTTGATCTAAATCTTTCAAGGTCAATACTAAAGCATGAAAGAATGGACCTTGAAACATAAGGGATTCATATATCCACAACAAAACAGCCCCTAATGGGTTGAAAAGGTCCATGAAAACTAATTTTTCAAGACCTTTTAAAGCATATATTCCACATATCCGGCTCTAAATGCCATTGTTGGGTTTTGTAACAAGTTAATCAAAGCTAGTTTAACCATTTTAAACTTATAAAACACAGCGGAAGAATGACTTAAACATGTCATTACATTCTGAAAATTTTCAACATTTGAAGCATAAACAAAACCCAAAATATTGGACCAAAAGAACCAATGAGCCAAGATCAGAAAATCTCTAAGTCCCACATGGTATCACAACAACTGCTGAAAGCCTCATCAGCAGTTTGACAAGTGCTGAAGACTTCAACAGCTGAAGATCAAGTGCTGAAGACTTCAACAGCTGAAGAACTAAAGTGCTGAAGTACAACAGCTGAAGAACACAAGTGCTGAAGCTGAAAGACCAAAGTACTGAAGTACAACAGCTGAAGAGTTTACAAGTGCTGAAGATCAACAACTGATGTACAAAGTCTGAAGACAAATCCTTGGAGGAGCTGGTAAATTTGACAGGATCAGCGATCACAAGTTTGATGTATTAGAGTTCAAAGCAGCGGAATAAGAACAGGAATTAGACAATTGTAGCAAGTAATCGATACTTGTATGCATTAAGAGCACATACGGTTATAGTGAGAGAATATATATTTCTGATTCAAGGAATTTTATAGATATAGAATATTTCTAATCAAATCGTTCATATCATTCCCGTCATTCACTCTATTATACAATAGGTTGACACTCCTTATATAGAGTGCAATCGCTGCTGTTATCACGGAAAGTGACAACTGGCAGATCTAATACAAAAATAACTAACTCTTAACAAACTACTGAAATGTTCACAACTACTGAGAACATATCAGAGTGTTAAGTACAAAATATAAAACTACTGAAACTACAACGACTGAAGAACAAGCTCTTCAGTCGTTTTACAAAACTACTGAAATATAAAACTACTGAAACTACAACGACTGAAGAACAAGCTCTTCAGTCGTTTTACAAAACTACTGAAACATAAAACTACTGAAACTAGAAATATAAAACTACTGATATCACAACTACTGAAGAAGTACTCTTCAGCAGTTGTGACAAACTACTGAGGCTTCAGTACTTGATCTTCAGACTTTGACCTTCAGATGTTTCATCAGCTGATGACTTCAGTAGATATCATCAGCTGATGTCTTCAGTCTTTGTACATCAGTTGTTGATCTTCAGCACTTGCACAAAGTCTGAAGACAAAGACTGAAGACATCAGCTGATGAAACATCTGAAGGTCAAAGTCTGAAGATCAAGTACTGAAGCCTCAGTATTTGTCACAACTGCTGAAGAGTACTCTTCAGTAGTTATGATATCAGTAGTTTTATATTTCTAGTTTCAGTAGTTTTATGTTTTAGTAGTTTTGTAAAACGAATGAAGAGCTTGTTCTTCAGTCGTTGTAGTTTCAGTAGTTTTATATTCTGTACTTAACACTCTAATATGTTCTCAGTAGTTGTGAACATTTCAGTAGTTTGTTAAGAGTAGTTATTTTTGTATTAGATCTGCCAGTTGTCACTTTCTCGTGATAACAGCAGCGATTGCACTCTATATAAGGAGTGTCAACCTATGTAATAATAGAGTGAATGACGGGAATGATATAAATGATTTGATTAGAAATATTCTATATCTATAAACATTCCTTGAATCAGAAAATATATTCTCTCTCACCATAACCGTATGTGCTCTTAATGCATACAAGTATCGATACTTGCTACAATTTGTCTAATTCCTGTTCTTATTCCGCTGCTTTGAACTCTAATACATCAAACTTGTGATCGATACTTGTATGCATTAAGAGCACATACGGTTATATTGAGAGAATATATATTCTGATTCAAGGAATGTTTATAGATATAGAATATTCTAATCAAATCATTCATATCATTCCCGTCATTCACTCTATTATTACAATAGGTGGACACTCTTATATAGAGTGCAATCGCTGCTGTTATCAGGAAAGTGACGACTGGCAGATCTAATACAAAAATAACTAACTCTTAACAAACTACTGAAATGTTCACAACTACTGAGAACATATCAGAGTGTTAAGTACATAATATAAAACTACTGAAACTACAACGACTGAAGAACAAGCTCTTCAGTCGTTTTACAAAACTATTGAAACATAAAACTACTGAAACTAGAAATATAAAACTACTGATATCACAACTACTGAAGAAGTACTCTTCAGCAGTTGTGACAAACTACTGAGGCTTCAGTACTTGATCTTCAGACTTTGACCTTCAGATGTTTCATCAGCTGATGACTTCAGTAGATATCATCAGCTGATGTCTTCAGTCTTTGTCTTCAGACTTTGTACATCAGTTGTTGATCTTCAGCACTTGTAAACTCTTCAGCTGTTTACTTCAGTACTTTAGGCTTTCAGCTTCAGCACTTGTGTTCTTCAGCTGTTGTACTTTAGCACTTTAGTTCTCAGCTGTTGAAGTCTTCAACACTTGATCTTCAGCTGTTGAGTCTTCAGCACTTGTCAAACTGCTGATGAGGCTTTCAGCAGTTGTTGTGATACCATGTGGGACTTAGAGGTTTTCTGATCTTGGCCCATTGGTTCTTTTGGTCCAACAAACTCCCCTGAACCAATGCAGCCAAAACCTCTAAGTTATTTATTATCCCACTTATTGTAGGCAAAATGTTGGTCTTTTTCCTTCTTGATCAGTAGAGAAGATGACCCATGTAAGCTCCGGCCTGGGAAGAAATCTCAGATATTGTTTGGCGGGGTATGAATGGGAACTCTGTTTTGGGGAACTGGACACAGAGTTGTTATCCCATTCATGAGATTTACTTCCCCATAATGAGTCTGTATGACTCTCGAACATAGGCCCCAAGGAGAACAACTTGTTCCTCCTGAGAGAGTTCTTCTACTCCTCCTTCGAAGAAGAACTCTGGACCATAGTACTCTGATAATACTTCATGGTCCTGCCATTTTTCAGCTCCACCGTAGTTACCTCCCTATATACAATTCATTAGGATGGTTGCGTTCAACGAGTAACTGTAGCTCATTCTTCTGGATGTCTTCAAGCTTTTTATATAACAACCCCTTCTTAATCATCTTGGTTTCTAGTAAAGCTTGAGGGGTCTTCTTTGCTTGGTGAGCTTTCTTGAATTCATCAATGATTTCCCAAGGTGAGACTACAATGGCCAACATGATGGTAGAATCTATTGTTTTTCGTACCTGGCCATTGTATCTGTGTGGAATAGTTTCTTTATGGATTCTAGAACTCACCCTGGGGTCTGGCCATACTCTCACTCTCTCCTTCTGATACTGAAAAGTGTGCCTGAGAGTGTACAGCCTTTGAGCATGCCCTTTCATGGCTTGAATAGATGATGACTGAGGAAATTCCTTGTCAACCATCTTCAACAGTTGCTCATCATGCTGTTCTGCTGTTCTTCTTCTTCTGTCTTGACTCTGACCATTTCCCTTTGAGAGTCAGGTGTGATCATGGGTTGACTTCAGGGTTTTGGTAGCTTTAGAACAGCAGAGAGTGGCAGACTATCATCTTCCCTCCTCTTCTTCTTCTTCTTCCATCCTCAGCACCCTTCTCCTCCTTCTGGGTGCATCACTAGATGATGGTTGGGTTGGTGAAGGAATTGGTTTGGAGAATGAAGATGTTTGGATTTTGGCTTAGAGATTGGTTGGCAGATTTGAGGGATAGGCTCTGTTTGAGTGGGTGGAAGGGAAGGTTGATCCAGCATCTTTGTAGTTAGTTTCGCCTTTGTGAGTTTAGCCATCTCTAACCTTTTACCAGCCCCAGCCTCATCAAGGGCTTCCACAATAATCCCTTTGTTGAATTGCTCAGCAGACAGATTCTGGTGGCTATAGCCAGAATACTGTCCCTGGTCCACGCGCGAATCTCCATTAACGATCTTCCTAAGTATTTGCAATAAAGCGGATCATTATTTCCAACCTCTCTTTTTCCAGAGCATCATACCCTGCCCATCAGGTTTGTATCTCTTGCACTTCCAACCTTTTGATCTCACTATCCATGTGGCTGTGTCAAACCCCTGCCTGAAGAGTTGTTCAATTATTTTATCCATGGATCGGCTGGTGTAGTGTCAGTTTCTTTTACCAGCTCCTCCAAGGATTTGTCTTCAGCAGTATGATCATCAGCACTTTTCTTTCGCTTGTAAGAGAGCAGAGGTTGCTTTTCTTTCTCCTCCTCTTGGGCTTGCTTCTCTTCCTTCTTTTCCTCTGTCTTTTTCCTCTTCTTTTCTTTCACTGCAGTACTCTCCCCCTTTTTGGATGCATTGGAGGAAGGGGTTTGTACCGCAGAAAGAGTCTTTTGTACAGCAGCATCAATCAAGGGCTGTAAAGTTGAGGAAAGCCTCTCATCAATGGCTTTAGTCACAATATCATTGATTATGGGTGTGATGAGAGGGAGGGAATTTTGAAGTACAGCACCTATTTGCTCAGGAGGGTTCTGTTCCTGAGAACTAGGCCCTGAAGCAGAGGCGGGTTTGAGTTTGGAGTGGCTCAGTGTTTGGGGAACCTTCAAGTGAAGGTGCCATCTGTGGGTGGGTAGAGGCAGATGGTCTTTCTCCTTGTGAGAGTTGATCAAGTAGGTTTTGCAACCTACTGACTTTCTCTTCAAGGATTGTGTTCTGGGCAAGAACATCGTAGAAAAAGCCCAGGTCATCATCAGCCGAAGCTAATCATCTGACCTCCTGCTTAGAGCAGGATTTACATGCACTGGGTGTAGACCAGTTGTGCATGTGCCCCTTGTGCTTGTACTGGGGGCTTCCAGCCTGAGGACAGTGTCCATCATCGGCTGTGTGCCTCTAGTGAGGTCTTAGCAATGTTACCAGCCTCATTCTGATCATGTGCTGAGTCAGAGGAGGTGGCAGCCCCTGTGCTGTGAGTTCTCAAGTTCACTGTGTTCCTCCCCCTCAATTGTAGAGGTGTTCCCAGTAGTAAGTGGTTTCTAGGAGGGGTGAGGAGTGCATTTGAGTCAGCACTTGTGCAACTATTAAAGTTGGGCTGTGAGGGGGTTGTTTGGGGTGAAGGGATAGAAGCAGTGTGCACCTGGGGAGGTTGGTGCTCTTCAATGGAAATCCCCTCAAGTGAGGAAGATCCCAGATATGTAGGTACCCTTGTGTGGTTGCTGCAGGCTCCTGTTGAGAGGAAGCCTGAGAGGCTATGGCCGGAAGAGTCATTGTATCCACTAGGGGTTTGGACTAGTGGATATATCCTGCGTTTGTGTTGCAGGGCATCCTCAGGGGACTCAATCCCTGAGTAGCCGTTTTGGGTTTCTTTTTGGTGGGTTTGGTGAGACTTTTGATTTGGAGGTGGTGGCTGTGGGTTCCAGCTGCGGTGGTTTCGCAGCTTGGCAGCCATTTTGAGTGTCTGGTCAGAGTTGTGCAGGGAGTATACTTCCGGCAAACAGCCGTAGCAGGGACTCCCAAGCCAACAAGTCCCTCAGCATTAAGCTGGTTTGTAATGATGGCCATTATGAACCGTGGATATAGTATCCAACGGTTGGCAGTTAGTTTTTGAGCCATGTCTTGAGCTCCGAAAATATTATTTCTGAAAAGTTTAGCGTTGTTGCTCAAGAATAGAATACATTACCTGCTGACATTTTGTCGACATTTGATCCCAAGACGACGTCTTAGGAGCCAAACATACATTCACCATGTGAAAAATTAGGCGCTCAGCGTCATTAAAGTGTTCTTCAGGATAGTGGAGGCACTGAGATTGCCTTGATATCCATGTTGGGCAAAGGATAGATCTGTGTGCCCTTCGGATATCCAGCAGGAGAGATAGCATATCCAGATGAAGAATTTGGCGGATAACAGCAGGAGTGATGACTACTTCTGTGTATTGACGACCGACTGGAGAGATGGTGTGTTGTTCTCCCCGTGGTAATAGTAACGTTCATCCAAAATTAGTGCAGGGATTCGGCATGTAGTATGGGATTCAGAAGAAATGCCGTTTTTATTGGGACTGAACCATAAGATCGATAGCAGTATCGACTTAGTCCAGATAGGCGATTTAGTGAGGTAGGCAACACAGTTGTGTCGCGGTTTAATTGCATGGACGCCATTGAGAAGAGGGAAGTTTTGGAGAGGAACGTTAGGTTGAAGAAGATGAAGCATTGAAGGATTAGGTCAGGGGTATTATAGGGTGCGGGTAATAAAACGACTGAAGGATGTGGTGTTAGTCATCAGTAGTTTTAAACGACCGTTGACATGGTATTATCCTTTCAGACGTTTTGAAAACAGCTGAAGTCGTGGTGTTAGGCAACAGAAGTTAGAAAACTACTGAAGATCGTGGTTTTGACTTCAGATGATTGAAACAACTGAGGACTTGGTGTTTGTCATCTGTAGTTGTGAAATACTGAAGACAGTGGTTTTGTCATCAGCTATTGTAAACAACTGAAGACTTGGTATTAGTCATCAGTAGTTATAAAACTACTGAAGACATGGTTTTGCTTCAGTTGTTTAGAATGAAACACAGTTGTAGAAACGACTAAAGAGGAAGTTCTCTTCAGCTGTTTTCGTCAATTCTTAGCTTGTCAGCTGTTTCATACTGTCCTCAACACATTCATCAGCCTTTTGGGCTAATTTCAGTTGTTTCATAGGACATCAGTACTTATCTGTTTTACTAATTGCAGTAGTTGTAGCTGCATCAGTAGTTGTAACTACATTAGTAGTTTAGAACAGATGAAGTACTTCAGTACTTGTGAGACATTTAGCCTTTAGTATTTATAAAAACTACTGAGGGTAAAAGAGCTCATCAGTACTTATATGTGACATAGTACTAATGATCATCAGTACTTATTACTAAGATCATGAGTAGTTGTCACTTATTCTAGCTGCAGCATACCAAGCCTTAACACCAGGTTTTGGAAAGTTGAACTATCCAAAGGCTTAGTAAAAATGTCTGCAAGCTCATCAGCACTGGGCACAAACTTAGGATCAATCAGACCTTTTTCAAAACAATCCTTATAAAATGATGTCTGATCTCTATATGTTGGTCCTAGAGTGCTGGACTGGATTTTTGACAATGCAAAGAGCTGAAGCACTATCCATTAACAATGGAGTCTTAGTCTCTGTAATGCCATAATCCAAAAGTGGTTTTGAAGCCAGAGTACCTGAGATGTACAACTTGCAGCTGCAATGTACTCTGCTTTAGCAGTTGATGTAGCAACTGAGGTCTGTTTCTTGCTCTGCCAAGAAATCAAGCAGTTGCCTAGGAATTGACATCCACCAGAAGTTGATTTCCTGGTCAACTTACACCCTGCATAGTCACTGTCAGAAAAAGCAACTAATTTACCAGAATGTCCAGTAGAATACCATAAACCTAGAGATGGAGTGCCTTGCAGATATCTAAAGACCCTCTTGACTGCAATCAGATGAGACTCTTTAGGTGCAGCCTGAAATCTAGCACAAACACATGTAGCAAACATAATATCTGGTCTAGAAGCTGTTAAATACATCAAGGACCCAATCATACATCTGTAAAGTGTTTCATCAACCACTTTACCTTTCTGATCTGTATCCAGTTGTGTGGTGGTGCACATGGGGGTAGAACAGGGCTTACAGTTTTGTAAATCAAACTTTTGCAAAAGATCTTTTGTGTATTTGGACTGATGAATGAAAATTCCATCAGCCTTTTGTTTGATTTGCAACCCCAGAAAGAACTGTAATTCTCCCATGGCACTCATTTCAAACTTCTGTTGCATCAACTTTGTAAAGGCATCACACAACTTTGGATCAGAGGATGCAAAAATGATATCATCTACATAAATTTGAACAAGTAGATTATGCTGCCCAGCTTTCTTAATGAATAAAGTCTTATCTATGGAGCCTCTAGTGAAATTATTTTCCAGAAGAAAGTTTGATAATGTCTCATACCAGGATCTAGGAGCTTGTTTTAACCCATAAAGAGCCTTATCAAGCTTATACACCCAATTAGGATGTTTATTGTCCTCAAAGCCTGGAGGTTGACATACATAACCTCTTCTTTAATTTTTCCATACAAAAATGCACTTTTGACATCCATTTGAAAAACTTTAAGGTTTTGATAAGCAGCATAAGCTAAAAACAATGAATTGCTTCCAGTCTGGCTACAGGGGCAAAGGTTTCATCATAATCAATACCTTCTTCTTGTGCAAACCCCTGAACAACCAGTCTGGCCTTGTTCTTAACAATAAGCCATTTTCATCAGTTTTGTTCCTAAACACCCATTTAGTGCCTATTGCACACTTAGCTGGAGGTAGAGGAACCAGTTCCCACACTGCTGTTTCTTGAACTGAAGAAGCTCAAGCTGCATGGCATCAACCCATCCATTGTCCTTTAAAGCAATGTGATAATTCTTTGGCTCTTGCTGACTGATGAAGAGAGCATAGAAGCAGAAATTTGACAATTGACTTCTTGTTGATACTCCAGCAGTGATATCACCAATGATTTGAGACATAGGGTGATTCTTCAGATCTTGATACACATGAGATCTGTGCAAGTGTTTGTAGCAGGCTCAGCAGTAACAGATGGTGATGGTGAATCATTTCCTTGAAACCAATCAGTGGATGGTAATTCAAAGGAAGTTGAATTCGAAGAGATCTCATCAGCATTGTTGTGGATGGTGCTACTGGAGCTACAGGAACATCAGGTCTAGCTGAATCAGGCAGCTGATCACTAAACCTGAAGAGGTGAGTACTGCAATCATCATCATCATCAGCAGTACAACCAGGTGGTGAACTGTTGACAGGAGCAACAACAGGAGTTTGATAAGAAACATATTGCAGTATGTCCAAATCAAATAACTCCACAGGGCTTTGTGGAATCTTGTCTTCGGAGATTCATTGAACTTAACATGTAGAGTTTCTTCAACCATCTTTGTTCTGCAGTTGAAGACTCTGTATGCCTTGCAAGTAGATGAATAACCAAGAAAATACCCTGCATCCACCTTAGGATCAAATTTATGGAGTTGATTCTTTGTGTTGAGAATAAAACAGGGACACCCAAATGCTTTGAAAAATGAAATCAGAGGAGCCAAATGATGGAGAACTTCATATGGAGTCTTCATCAACCTCTGATTTACTAAAACTCTATTTTGCACATAGCAAGCTGTGTTGATAGCTTCAGCCCAAAAGGTCAGTGGCAAACCTGAGTCAGCCAGCATGGACCTTGCAGCTTCAATGAGGGTCCTGTTCATTCTCTCCACTACCATTTTGTTCTGGAGTCCTTGGAATGCTAAACTGCCTTTGATTCCCTTTGAAAGATAAAATTCATCAAGTTTATGATTTCTGAATTCAGTTCCATTGTCACTCCTAATACACTTGACTGGAAGGGAATACTGCTTCTCAATATACAACAAAGTGAATAATCTTCTGAGCAGCCTCATCCTTTGAATGTAGAAAGAAAGTCCATACAAATCTGGAGTAATCATCCACAATTACTAGACAGTATTCTTCTTTGCCATGCTCATTACTCTCACAGGACCAAATAGATCCATATGCAGTAATTGCAAGCAGGCAGTGGACTTAGGCACTTCAATAGGATGGAATCAGACTTTGTGATGTTTTCCTTTAAACAAGCAGTGCAGGTTTCATCACAGTGGAACTCCTTTATTGGTAAGCATCTGACTAAACTATTGTGGGTAAGCTAATTCATGTTTTTGAGATTAACATGACCAAGCCTTCTGTGCCACAGTTTAGATTCTTGAGAAGAGGCTTTGGAAAATAGGCAAGGATTGCCTTTGAGATCTATTTTCTTAGAAAGATCTAAGGCATACACTCTTCCTGTCTTGTTGGCTCTTAGGAGAGTGTGATCATCCAACACCTTGTCAATCAAGTGCAAAACTTTGGATGACAGAATCCTACAGTTTTGACTGGTGAAAAGAGCAACATGGCCTTTATCACATATTAGACTGACACTCAAGAGATTGTACTTGAGATTTTCCACATGATTAACATCATCAAATTTGATTTCTCCATTGGAGACAAAGCCCTTACCAATGATGTAACCCCTAGCATCATTGCCAAAAGAAACAAATCCCTTCTTTCCTTGAGAGTAGTCATGAAGAAGAGAGCTGTTCCCAGTCATGTGCATAGATCCCCCACTGTCTACATACCAGATGCTACTTTGGCATGTTGAAGAACCCTGCAATAATAAACAATCAGTTAGTTTTAGAAACCCAAACCTTTTTGGTTTTGGGCCTGGTCTCATCAATAGATGGTAAACTAACAGGTTTATCTGAAACAACAGCCTGAGAGGAAGAAGATGGTGTAGAAGAGGAGTCATTTGGCTTGGACCTCCTTTTCTGTGGTTTCAACATAGGAGCATCTAGTTGGTTAACTCTACCAACAGATGTTGAACCATCATAACCAGCTGTGTCTGATTTTGTGATAAAGCTTTCAGCTCATCAGACATATTGCCAGTGGAGTTTGATAAGTTCCTATGTTGCACCTTCTTCTTCTGAGCATTCTCAGCTGTCACCTGTTAACCCCTTCCTTTTTGGATTTCTTTGAGGACTTAAGGGTTACAGGATTTGATGTTGCTGATACAAATGTGGTCTCAAACTCAGTTTCATTTTTACCATTTTCTCAGTAATTTCTTCTTTTTGTTTGTGTTTGGAAATCTTTTGTACCAACAATCATCTGTAAGATGATTGAACAAACCACATACTTCACATGGTTTCTTCTTCATCTTAGGTTGATCATCAACTAAAGAGGGTGAAGCAACTGAAGACTTGTTCTTCAATGCTTTGGAAGCATTGTTTGCTTTCTTGACTGCCTCTTTAGTAGTCTTCAAACTCTTTCTACTGGCAGTTTTCTTTCTTCAGTACTGACAGCAGTTGAAGTTTGAACTTCAGGTGTTAAATCCTGCTCTCTAGTCCTTTCAGGACCTTCAGAATTAACTCCTGAGTTGATCAACTCATTAATCATGTGAGTGTCAGCATTTGAACAATCAACATCAGCTGATAGGTTCAAAGAGGGCTTGATGCTGACTGCTACTTCTGATTGTGCTGTATCAGAAGGTAGATCACATGATGTGATGTATTGGTTATCACTCTCACCATCAGATTCTACCTCTGCTCTTGGGGCAAAATCTGTAGGTGGAGCAGTGTGATTGTAACCAATTCCAAACTTCACATTGAAGCAGATTGCTTACTAAGAAGCATTTCAAAACCTTTGCATGATTGTACCCATCTATCACACTCTACCTGGGTAACTGCAAGGGTTTCTTTGAGATCTTTGTACTTCTCTAGAAGTACCTCTTCTCTAGCCTTATCATCAATTATTTGGCAATTCAGTTTATAAATCTCATTATTTATCTTTAAGCACAGACTCAAACTCAGCTTTGTTTTTGGAAATATTTGTTCTAGCTCAATGTTCTTATTAATTAAAGCTACATTTGCTTCTCTAATGGAAGCAAATGCTGCTATGCATGGTTCAGAACATAATTTGGCTTTTGCCTCAGAGATACCTGTGATACCTTAGGTGTAGAGGCATTAGAAAATGCAGTATCAGTAGACTCAAAGCCATAAGAGCTAGATTCCCAAAAGGACTATCACCACCATGTTGACCAGCACCTGAGAACAGTTGGTCATGACCAGACATGTCATCTGGTAAACTGCTCAGTGAACAACTCCTGGGGTGAAGAAGCTGTGTTGTTGAGGTTGAGGTTGTTGATGAGATTGGGATGGCTGAGGTTCTGGTAGTGCATGAGGTTGTGGTGCCATAGGAACTTGAACTTGATTTGACTGTGGCATGTAATAACAAGGGTACGAATATGGCATTTGACCCTGAGGAACAAAATATGCCGGAGATTGTTGTTGAGGATGATGACTAGAAGTGACAGGATGTTGCCCTCTGTGTGTTGACTATTGCTAGGAAAAGTCACAAGGGTGCAGTGGAGTTAGATCCAGTTGATCTACACTCTCTTGCAAAGTGTCCAAGCCTTTGGCATTTGTGACACCTCAACTTGCTCTTGTCGAAACCAACTTTGGTTTTGCCAGAGAGTCCTGGGAATTTTCTTCCAGTTCTTTTATAGAACTTCTGAGATCTGATATTTATCAGGGCCATTTGCCTCAAAATATCCATCTCTTCTAAGTCGTCATCAGCAATCCCCTCGAGATCATCCATAATGAAGCATAAATTGTCATTATTACACCCAGTAAACTGACCATCAATACTCACAAATGCTGAATCAGAAGTACTTGAAGAGAAGTTGATATGCTCATCATACTGGCATTCAGATGAAGCATGTTCTGACTCATGACCCACCAAGGCAGTGTTGCCTGGTACAAAGTCTTCAGTGAGCTTTCCAGATGAAGACAGCTTTCTCTTCTGTTCTATCTCTCTCTCAAACGTGAGCAGTTTCCCATGGAGTTGGGTGAGAGATAGTTTGTCCAAACTTGCACTGGAGCGTAGGACAATAGTATATGTGTCCCATCTCTCAGGCAGTGATCTGAGAAATCTGTTATTCATCTGGATATTTGTGTACTCAAGTTTGACCATTTTTAATTCAGAGATCAAACAAGAGAACCGCTCATATTGTTGAGTCAGTGTCTCACCCTTCTATGAGAAAATGTCTCATATTGTTGGGCGAGGATTTCTCTATATTTGCCAGGACCTCATCTGTTCCTCCAAATTGTTCTTTCAAGGCATTCCAGAGGTCATGGGCAGTTTCATGATGCATTAGCCCAGAATAGATTTCATTTGGCAGTGCCATGGCCACAATTCCATGGTCTTTTGCATCAATTTCAAGCAACTTCTTATCCTCATCTGAGTATTGCTCCCTCTTCTTCGGAACCATTTGATTGGTTTCGGGTTATCACCATAGGCTTGTGTGGACCATGTACCACTGATGTCCAACAACCTGCGCTGTTAACAGACAGGTGATGGAGCATTCGTCTTTGCCATATGTTATACTCATTCCTAACCAGCATTGGTGGCTTGGTTGAGGAACCAGTATTGTGAGGATCATTGGAGGGAGTAGTCATTTTCAGTTTAGAAACAATTTAATTCAAGCTTTTAGAAGTTTTACACAGACCACAACAAACTCAATGAAAACCAATAAAAGATCTCAGGATGAATGACCAGAAATACAGAAAATTCAATCTCTATAACCGTTTCTTGCAAAAACAAAAGCTAATTCAATCAAACTTAGATCTTGAATAGCAGTTTCAATGATCAATTATTAGATCGATCAATGATTAACCTACTCTAATACCATTTGACAGGATCAGCGATCGCAAGTTTGATGTATTAGAGTTCAAAGCAGCGGAATAAGAACATGAATTAGACAAATTGTAGCAAGTCTGAAGAGTTTACAAGTGCTGAAGATCAACAACTATGTACAATGTCTGAAGACAAAGACTGAAGACATCAGCTGATGATATCTACTGAAGTCATCAGCTGATGAAACATCTGAAGGTCAAAGTCTGAAGATCAAGTACTCAAGCCTTAGTAGTTTGTCACAACTGCTGAAGAGTACTTCTTCAGTAGTTGTGATATCAGTAGTTTTATATTTCTAGTTTTAGTAGTTTTATGTTTCAGTAGTTTTGTAAAACGACTGAAGAGCTTGTTCTTCAGTCGTTGTAGTTTCAGTAGTTTTATATTCTGTACTTAACACTCTGATATGTTCTCAGTAGTTGTGAACATTTCAGTAGTTTGTTAAGAGTTAGTTATTTTTGTATTAGATCTGCCAGTTGTCACTTTCCCGTGATAATAGCAGCAAACAAGGATCAACAATATATGTGAAACACTATGCTATCAAACAAAACAATCAACCAAAGGGTGAACAAGAAACAACCTTTCTTGCACTAGATGTTGTAGATGAAAAGAATAAAGATGGTGATGTCCTTGAATGTCTAGCCTTCAAAGGAGAAGACCTTAAGATTGTGTACCCACAAGCTTAGCAAACAACTTACTTGTTAGGAAGTAAAACACCAAGAACAAACCCTCTTGTACAATCCGAAATCTACAAGAAGTTCTTGAAGGGCAGCCAACAAAAACGAAATTTTCAGCTCTCCTCTTTGCTTGTATAATCCGAAATGCAGCTTGTTTTAGAGAGAAAATCTTATGTGTGTGTAGAGCAAAGTATGTTATAAGGAGGGTCTAAGTGTGTCAGTCTTCTAGTCTTCCATAAGACAAGACAAAAAAACAAAAAACACACCCACACAAGGGGCGGCCGAATGCACAATTGAAAAAAGGGTTTCCCCCCAATTTAGTTTCTATAAAATTACGCACCTAGCCCTTGATTTTTATAAAATTAAATCTTCATTTAATTTTATCACAATAACACACTTTTATTTGTTATTATTTAACCAACTTAAATAATAAAACAAATAATCTCTCACGAACAAAACGAACATACAATGTTGTTCTTTTAAAAAAAATATAGTATTAGAAAACCAATTTTCTAATTGGTGTTAATATTTATTTGTTGATCTTATCAACAAATAAATACTAATTGGTGTTTGTATAGCTTGTTATTGGGTATGACCCGACTTGGATCATAACGTACTAACCATATCAATCTTGTATGTGTCTTGGGCATATAAGGTCCAACACTCAGGCCCAGTTACCCGCTTGTGCACAATGTTCGGGGTATAGCATATGGCATTGATCCGGAATGAAAGAGAAAAGATGAATGGTGAATGTACTTGCCCTAGGTACTGGAGTCAGCTTCATGCATAATGTTCGGCGTCTATGAGAGACCTCAGGCTCAGTTACCCGCTTCGTGCACAATGTTCGGGGCAATGTACATGTCACTACAAGTAATGATGAATGAATGAAAGTATGAACGAAAGAATAATGAAGATAATAATGATATTATCTGTATGTACGTACGATGTATGATTACGAACAAATGTAAAGTATAATATGAGTTAATGAAAGAACAGTTTTATGAAAGTAAAGTATGTATTGTTATAAAACTAGAACTCACTCAGCAACGTTGACTTTTATGCATTTTCCTGTTGACAGGTAAGCATCGCTGAGGATGGCACGAGGCGGCTGCTCAGCTCTTTTGAATGGCATCCATTTATTTAAACCTTTTGTGATGTAATACAACAATGTAATTTTGTAACCGACAAAGGATGCATTATTTTACAAAAAAATTTATGATAAAATGAAATACCATTTGTTTTATGTTTCCGCTGCAATGTTTTGATGATTAAATGCAAAGTATATGTTTTATGTGCGATGAATTACCAGCTGTAAGCATCCTGGGAATGGGGCCTTACAGAGCACCAATCTGAGAGCCTCATTAAAGGAGGCTGTAGTGGAAGAAGTTCATTAGGTCATGCCGACGATCCTACCATCTGTGGTGACCGAAATGATCAAGGAAGTAAGAGAAGGGGAAAGAAAGGAGAGAAACAGGTCCTTGGGAGGACGGGAACAACCAGAGCTGGAAACGGTTCTCTCTGATGATGATGAGGAGGAAGAAGAAGAGCCTGTGCCGGAGGCGACACGAGGCTGTAACTATGGGGCGTTTATGAGATGCAAGCCCCTTACTTTCGATGGAAACAGCACTGCTGCAGCTGCTCACCGGGTGAGGGAAATGGAGGCTGTCCTCGATATCAGCGAGTGCCGGGAAGACCAAAAGGTGAAGTTCGCTACCCACTCTTTTGTGGATTCGGCTTTATGCTGGTGGGACAACATTGTCCAAGCTGAGGGTAGCAGGGCCATCAAGAGGATGAAATGGTCTGAGCTGAAAAAGTTGGTGATTATCGGGAAATGGACAAGGTCGAAAGGGAGTTCCAGAGTCGGGAACTATGATGCACCAGTAGTACACCACGAAATTCAACAAGATGGCACGTCTGGTGCCAGATCAAATGACACCTCTGTCTTGAAAAATCAAGAGGTACATTCAGGGTTTGCCAGCGGATATTCGTAGGCACATGATCGCTGCCCGGCCGAGAACGTTTAGGTCGGCAGTGGATTTGGCAGGGAGACTGTATAATGAGAGGACGGTAGTGGTGAATGAAGGAGGAAAGAAGAGTGGTAGTGATCGAAACTGGGAGGGGAAAAGGTTTGGTTGGGGTAATGCTTCGAGGGGGGTAACAAGAGGCACGGGTGGACGACCGTCGTGTGGTCGCATCGGGTGCGGGTATAAGGAAGTGTGATAGGTGTGGGAGAGAACATGGTGGGGAATGTATGGTGGGGTTGAATGTATGCTACAAATGTGGGAAGCCGGGGCATATAGCCAAGGACTATTGTACGGTCTGGTGTTTTAACTGTGGAATTGAGGGCCACGTGAACAAGGATTGTAAGAAGTCCAGGGCTGAGAGTTCAAGGGCGAAGAAGGCTGGAGGAGAAGGATAGAAGGCAATTGCCCGAGCCTTCACAATGACTCGGGAGGAGGCTAGGACAGACCCTGACGTGATGTCAGGTATGTTTCTAGTAAGCCAAACTCTTGCATATGTGTTGTTTGATTCTGGTGCTAGTAGGAGTTTCATTTCTGCTGCCTTTTGTGCTAAGTTTCCCAGTAAGAGTAGATGTATTGATGAGCCCTTCAAGGTAGAAACAACCATAGGTAAGTCTACAAGGACTTCTGAGGTGATAAAAGGTTGTGACATAGAACTAGACGGTCATAAGTTTCCTGTTAGACCATTCATGATGACCTTAGGCGGTTTCGATGTAGTCCTAGGAATGGAATGGTTGGTGGACTACGAAGCGAATACTGTGTGTCACAAGAAGATGATCCGATTGACAGTACCAGACGGGGATAAGGTGACGGTTTATGGCGATCGAGTCGCGACGATCCCGAAAGTGATTTTGATGGCGGTGGCGGGAACAAAGCACCAGTTGGCCTACGTAAAGGACGTGGACGCGCCAACACTACAACTATCTGATGTACCAGTTGTGTGTGACTTTCCGGACGTATTCCGAGAAGACTTACCCGGTGTGCCACCGGATCGCGGGATTGAATTCCAAATTGATCTGATACTCGGTGCTCAACCTGTTGCCAAAGCACCATATCGGTTAGCTCCAACAGAAATGAAAGAACTGATGGAGCAGTTGCAGGAGCTGCTCGATAAGGGGTTCATCAGACCAAGCATCTCTCCCTGGGATGCTCCGGTACTGTTTGTGAAGAAGAAAGATGGTAGTATGAGGATGTGCATTGACTACCGCGAGCTGAACAAGTTGACGGTGAAGAAATGATACCCCCAACCAAGAATAGATTATTTGTTCGACCAGCTTGAGGGTGCTAATTGGTTTTCAAGGATAGAACTTTGATCTGGTTACCATCAGTTGAACGTGAAGGAGTAGGATATCCCTAAAATAGCTTTTCGTACGCGCTACGGTCACTACGAGTTTCTTGTCATGTCCTTTGGTTTGACCAAGCGCCAGCTGCTTTTATGGATGTGATGAACCGTGTGTGTCGGCCTATGTTGGATATATTAGTGATTGTGTTATTGATGATATCCTGATTATTTGAAGAGTGAGATTGAGCATGCCGGCCACATTCGAGAGGTTCTAGAGACATTAAGAAGGGAGAAGTTGTATGCAAAATTCTCCAAGTGCGTGTTTTGGTTGCGTGAAATTCAGTTCTTGGGTCATGTGGTGAATCTCGACAGGATTGTGGTGGACCCGACTAAGGTAGAGGCAGTCATACAATGGAAGTCTCTAAAGACGCCATCCAAGATTCCTAGTTTCTTGGGGTTGGCGGGATATTATCGAAGGTTCATTTAGGACTTTTCCAAGATCGCTTCTCCACTAACCAAGTTGACCTGAAAGAATGTAAAGTTTATATGGTGTTAGGCTCAAGAACGGGCATTCAAGGAGTTAAAGGTGAGGTTGACTCAAGCTCCAGTCTGGTCAGTACCCGAAGGAAGCAAGGATTTGGTGGTATATTCAGATGATATCAGGTCTTGAGGCAGTGAGATACATGAAAGATCTCCATTTTCATCAGGTGCTATGTCGTGATTCGTAGCAAGTGGAGTACCAACAGCAGATGCATTCTTCATGTCAAAGCGATTGAGAATGTGTCCTACGTACTTGGTCTGATGTAGAAAGATCCCTTTTGGTGTTTGATCCACCTGTAGCCCGAGCAAGAACTTCATCTCCCCCATAGCACTCATCTCAAACTCTTTCTTCATAACTGCTTCAAACTCTTTATATAACTCTTCGTTCTTTGAACCAAAAATTATGTCATCAACATAGATCTGTACAAGCAGTAGGTCGCCATCTTTCTCTTTAATGAACAGCGTGCAGTCAATTACTCCCCTGCGAAAGCCGTGTTTCACAAGATGAGTAGAGAGTTTCTCATAACAAGCTCTTGGAGCTTGATGAAGCCCGTATAAAGCCTTGTCGAGCTTGAAGACTCTATCTGGATGATACGGATCTTCAAATCCCTCGGGTTGACTTACATAGACTGTTTCTCTCATATCCCCATGAAGGAATGCACTCTTCACATCTAATTGATAGACTTTAATCTATATGATGCATAAGCAAGGAATATAGGAATGGTTTCCATCCGTGCCACGGGTGCAAACACCTATTATAATCAATTCCCTCGACTTGGCGAAAACCCTGAACCACCAGTCGAGCTTTGTTCCTGATAATGACCCCTTGGTCAAACTTCTTGCATTTCAAGACCCATTTGGTGCCAATTACTTTAGCACGTTTAGGTATATCAACTAGAGTCCATACACCTAACATCTTGAACTGAAGAAATTCTTCTTGCATTGCACTCACCCACGCCTCATCATTTAGTGCTTCACTGACGTATTTTGGCTCAAATTGTGAGATAAAACACCGATAAGCACCATCATGAAATATCCCTTCTCCATAACTGAGGCGTAATCAGCTGAGTATAGCTGATTTCGGGTTTGTACTCCTGATCTAACATCTCCAATGACATTGTCTAATGGATGATAGACGTTTAGTCATGATCCTGGAGTAGTAGGAATAGCTACCTCAGAGCCAAGATTATGAACATTTGGTTCCGCATCTGAGTAGTTGGAGTTTGAGGCTTGAAGTCGAAGGAGTCACTGTCATCGACCACTTCCCCTGACTGTTCTGGTTATCTTCTTCAGCTTCATCTTCAGAGGAGGAGTCACTGTCATCGACCACTTCCCCTGACTGAGTAGATGATTCTCCCTGTGAGCTAGATGTTGGTGTATTCAAGATATCATACATCATTCGTGTAGCTACTTGTCATCCAAGGGAGAGAGAGGGATATTGAAGGACATGAAGAATCCATCCTAGTCGAAAAAGTAGCCGGGTCCTTTGCCAATTGGTGGTGTGGTATATCGCTGAATGTCAACATTATACCACACTTCTACTAGACCCGGTGAGTTGTTGTAAACTCGCTTGTTCGGTATGTTGTATCCTAGAAAGATGCCTTCATCTGCCTTCTCGCTGAATTTACCATCTTGTGTCTTCTTCAGAAGTGTGCACGGCGCGCCAAATGGTTCGAGATACTCCAAGTTCGGTTTGCGTCTTTGTAGTAGCTCGTAACATGTCTTTCCGTGGCGCTTGACTATCAGGACTCGATTCAGTGTATAACATGCATTCGCCACTGCCTCATTCCAGAATTGGATAGGCAGTTTCGAGTCTGCCAGCATAGTCTGTGCTGTCACTATCAAGCTTCTGTTCTTTCTCTCAGCAACGCCATTCATCTGAGGTGTGTAGGCAGAAGTGAATTGATGCACAATTCCCTTTTCCTTGTAGTATGTCTCCATCCACTGGTTCTTGAATTCCGTTCCGTTGTCTGAGCGTACTTGTCTAACTTTCAGCTTGTAGAGAGATTCCAGTGTGGTTACCAACTCCCTGAATGACTCAAATGTTTTTCATTTGAATTTCAGAAACATTACCCAAGTGAACCCTGAGTACTCATCAGTAACCACAAAACAGTACAAGTCGCCTGCATTGCCCTTTGTATTGACTGGACCAAACAGATCCATGTGAAGAAGTTCAAGACGTAGTTCTATTGAATGAACTTTCTTTTCCGTATGAGACTTCTTTGTCTGTTTTCCTTTCTTGCAAGCTACACAAAAGTGAGGAAGGTAGAAGTTCTTGACATTAACTCGTCTCACCAAATCCTTCTGAATCAAGTGATTCATCTTTCTTTGACTAATGTGTCCCATTCTGTTATGCCAGGAGATGGAATCCTTTTCAGTAGCTTTAGATAGAAAACACTGAACCTCATGATCCGTTGTAGAAGCTGTTGACACATCCAACACATAAGATCTTTATATCTTGAAGCAGTCATCAAAACTTGGTCCTCTGGGATCACGTAGTCTTTCTTTAGTACGTAACACTTCTTGTTGTCTAAGATGACTTTAAATCCCTTATCACATATTTGGGAAACAGAAAGTAAGTTATTTTGTAGTTGTTGAACGTAGTTCACTTTATCAAACTTAACTTTCTGATTCCCCACTTCTCCCTGGGCTGTGATATAGCCACCCTTGTTTCCAGCAAACGAAACATGTCCTCCTTTTATTTGCTTGGCGTTTGATAAAAGAGCTCTGTTTCCTGTCATGTGCCTGGATGCTCCGCTGTCTACTATCCACGTGTTAGTTTCAGCACTGTATCGAACACCCTGCACACACAAAGTAAAGGATTAGTTTGGGTTAGGAACCCAAGCCTTTACTAGCTTGGATTTCCCCGAGGCATCACACATCAAAAATTCTACCCATTGACCCTTAGAGGAAGAGGGTAGCTTAGGTTCCTTCTTGTCATTATTATCAGACACAGAGGATGTCTTCTCTTTCCATAATCCAGATTTGTGCAATGCCTGTTTGTGATAAACAGTCGACTGACTTACAAGTTGAATTTTAGGTTCACTGGTTCTTCTAGGTGGAGTCAGAGAAATCCTCTTAGAAGACCTAGGCTTTGAAACCTGAAGTTCAATCTTCTTCCTAGGTGTCAGATAGCAGTGACAATAGGAGGCAATGTGTCCATATTCACCACAGTTGTAGCACGACCTGCTATCAACTTTATGATTAAACTTTCTTTGTGGAGAAATGTGTGACACTCTAGTAACAAAACTCACTCTAGGTTTTGACTCTGGTTCTGATTCTTTGGTTGTTTTCTCGATATGAGAAAGATTAACCTTAGAAGTCTTTTTAGGTCCTGATTTGACTTTGTTTGACCCTGACTTTAAATTAACCATTTCCCACTCCTTTCCCAGATTAACACAGGGCAATTTATCCTTTGCCTTTGAAGTGGCCTCCTTTTGTTTGTTTCCAGAGTCAAGAGATGAGCATAAGGAATCTGGATCACTAACAAGAGGGGTAGACACCATATGATCCTTGATGGGATTATTATTTATCGGTCTAGTTTTAGCGTTCATCAACGTCTCAGGTGGTGGTTGAACCACTTTATAACCCAATCCCTCCCTGTTGTTCCTTTCTCTCACTAAGTGTTGGACTATGTGTGACGAACTACTCCAACTGTGCAGTTTCTGTTTTAATGATTTTACTTCTACTTCTAGAACTGCCTTTTCCTTCTTAGTGTCTTCTAGGGAGTTTAGATAATACCTAATGTCATTAGCTTGGTTAAAAGCAACTACTTCGGTTTCCCTAGCTGTTTAGTCAAAAAGGTCTATCTTTTCTTTATAACTGTGCTCATTTTGTTTTAATACCCTATTAGCCTCAGTGCATAGTTGCAAATCTTTTACTAAGTTATCATTATGATCTAATAACCTAGCAAATTTACCATCTATGCTATTCCTAAAGGTATCACAATTAGAACAAGCATGATTATTAAACATTTGGTTAGTAGTACTTACCTGAGTTGATTCAGAAGAGTTAGCCATCAACGCAGCATCAGATGTCTCTGGTTTAGGTGATTCTCTCTTTTCTGTCCCTGACGTGGTAGTCTCCTCTTTAGGCTTATAACTGACCTCGGTTGCAGTTGCTTCTTCACTATGTGACATCGCTATCTCAACTGCTAGATCTCCTTCACTAGCGGAATCACTGTCAATATTTTCTACACTTGCAATGTTTGATTCCCCTGGTGAGACAAACCTAAAGCTCCAATCTTGTCCTTCATTATCATGAGCAGTCAAGGCTTTTGAATCCTTGGTGGATGAAGTAGAACTGGTAGCTTGCTTGTCTTGACGAGTGAAGGACGAGAACGGGTTCCGTTACCCGTCTTCTTAGGCTTGACACATTCTCTTTTGAAGTGCCCCTTCTCTCCACAGTTGAAGCAGGTCACTTTGCTCTTGTCAAAGCCAAATGTGGTATCCTTAGTAGCTACCAAGTTCTGTCCGGTTTGTTTTACAAACTTCTTTGCCCTCCGGACAGCACTAGCTAAAGCCCACATTATATCCATCCTCTCAAGCTTCATTTTGTCCACCTGATCGTAGTCCTTGTCTGCCAGATGGCAGTTTCCAATCTTCCCAGCAACAAGTTCATCATAAGAATGGACCATTGCAGCCAAAAGATCCATGTGTTCTCGAGCTACTTCCACCGTCACATTTCCGAGATTCTCGGTCTTCAGTTTAGTAGCACTAGCTTCGGATCCAATATAGTGGGAACAAGAAAGTCCCGATGCGTCTGATCCTGAAGGAGATGCATGTGAAGGACCCGATGAGCTAGACACAAATGCAGTCTGGAGAGGTGCTCTAGATGTCTTAGCTTGAGGCGTGACATTGTATAAAGCTGGATTTTGATTGTAGGAAGCCTTCTGAGCTTTGTACTTCATCCTAAGTCACTCTTCTCGCAACTTAAGAATGAAGTCATTAATATCCAGTTTTGCCAGCATTCCATTCTGTCTAAGAATAGACACGAATGAAGCCCACTTTTCAGGCAATCCGTCTGCAAAATTAGTAACTTTCTCTTCCATGGTAGTAGCCACCCCATGTGTATGCAGTTCACTCATCAGATGGTAGAATCTGTCTATAACATCGTCCAAACTCTCATTTCCCATCGATGAGAAGTTATCGAATTCCTTCTTTAACTCCTTAGCCTTGATTGCCTTCAACGAAGCATTCCCGTCATACCTCTTTTCTAGCTCATCCCAAAGTTTCTTGGACTGCTTATTTTCTGAGTACTGGTGGAATATGTCTTTAGGAATAGATTGTGTAATCAATGCATAAACTCTTTTTTCTGCATTGTATTTGACTTTCTGCATGTCCATCATCCCTCCTAATGTTAGCTTAACTCCATCAGCTCCCACCGGTGTACTATATCCAATCTCGATGGCTTCCCACAGATTCGGATCCAATCCGTTGAGGTAGATCTCAAAACGTTGTTCCAGTGGGGAAACTCATCTAACGTCAAGAGCTTTGGTGGTTTATTATGATTACCCACCTCACTCTCAAGCAACAGCAGGTTCTGTATCCTAGAGTCCTTTCCAGCAGTAAAGGCTGACATTTGATCTTTCATTGTGAATAACTTTAAGTCTTGTAACTTTAAGTCTAATAAAGCAAATTGTCACTGGGGCGACTGAAGGGTGCGAATGGTCTAGTCGTGCGTATGAACTCTACGACTGGTTCAATCATGCAGCTGAACTAAGCGATTAGCTCAGTCGTGCGAATGAATCTGATGCGTATGAACAGTACGACCGAAAGGTTCAATCGTACGAATGGAGATGCGACTATGTCCAATCGTGTGTCTGAGCAATGCGAATGAGGTCCAGTCGTGCGAATGGCTCACTCGTGCGACTCAAGCTGCTGTTTTGCGAAAATTTCTAGGTTAAACGTGTCTTAGCCGTAAAAATTCGAACTTTCGCAAGGTCTAATTGCCTAAGTCCGTAGAAACCAAACTTTGATGAGCAGGGAACGTCCAAGATCACTTTTGACAAAAAAGATTGCGTTTTTAGTGCAAAAGCACAAACTTTTTATCAATATTGATTGGATCACACGTAATCAAGAGCGTATAGCTCTGATACCACTTGTGAGGATGTGGTATTTGAACAAAATACCTGGAGATTAGCGTGTAAACCAGAACAAATAGTGCGGAATCCTATTTGATTGGCGATCCAATCAGTGAGAACACACGAAGAATCAATCAAGAATTGAAACTAACGTTAGAAATCGATTGGGAATCGATCTAATGTGTTCTATGAACTTGGAGAACGAATTGTGAGGGTTCTGGACGGCTAGGGCACGTCTGGAATGGTAATTAATCAAAAGCCCTTGTTTTTCATGAATTGGGTTGTATTTATAGGTTGGTATTATTCAATCGTGCGACTGAATCATTAGTATTGTTCAGTCGTGCGATTGAACCATGCGGTTGATTCATCCGCACGACTCAGTGTTCAGTCGTGCGACTGAGCCAATTTTATGTGTCAATCATATGACTAATCCAGTCTCCCGGTTCAGTCGTGCGACTGAGTCATCCGTATGAAGTTATTCATGCTTATGGTCCATTCGCATGGGCCATTAGCATGAGAACTTCATTATGCTAAGTTTGAATGTATTAATTAATAAACATTATGTGTAACCATTCAAACAATCGCTAACCTAATTACCAATTTAATATCAACTCATTAATGAAATATTAGTCATTACCAATCACAAACAACCAATATCATTTCATTAATCATATCAAATTACACCAGAATCAGATAAAAAAGATCTATTACATTTCAAATCATGATCTAGGGACATACATGTATCAACAGATAGCATATTTGTGGGACAAAGGTCACCTAACCACTTATGTGGAAGACTCACACGTGTGTGCAAGTAGGATAACTTGATTTGCAAATCATATTAAATGGATCACCTACAATATGGTTTACCAAGGTGTTGATGGGATAAACATGCCGACTATACATATGATGTTTTAAAGTCGATTGCATACCCTAGAAGTTGCAAAGGGTTGCAATTGTCAAAACGTTGATTGTCTTGTTAATTTAAATAATGGGATAAAGGTCACCTAACCACTATTTAAATGTAATGTTGGATTCTAGATTTTAAATTTGTGTTAGAAACTTAAAATGATTTTAATTATTAAAACATGAAAAATATCGAAATACTAAAATTAAACTTTGTTATATTTTGTAGATGGCCACCAACAATAATGATAACAATGAAATCCCATCCGCTAACTCACTATCACTAAGGACCATTCTCCAAAAGGAGCGTCTAAACAATAATAACTTTATTGATTGGTTTTGAAACTTGAGAATTGTTCTCAAGTAAGAGAAACAATCATACATATTAGATGATCCAATTCCCGATCAACCTTGTGAGGATGATGAGGAGGCCTACAATAATTGGGTGAAATACACTGAGGACTCGGTCCAAGTATCTTGCCTCATGTTGGCAAGTATGACTCCAGATCTCCAAAAGGAGTATGAACATCATGGAGCATCCAACATGATAACCCAGTTGAAGGAAACGTTCCAACAACAAGCACGGGTTGAGCGCTTTGAAACAGTTCGAGCACTCCATGCGTGTCGTATGGACGACACCCAATCTGTTTCATCTTATGTACTTAAGATGAAAAGCCACATCGACCACCTCGAAAGGCTAAATTGTCCCGCCTCAAAAGAGTTGGCTACGAATTTGATCCTCAACTCTTTTTCAAAAAGGTTTGGCAACTTTGTCATGAACTATAACATGAACGGGTGGGACAAGAACAAAAGTGAGCTTCACTCTATGCTCAAAACTACCGAGGCGGCCATGGGTAAAAGGGTTTTACCCTTCTCACCATCAATGAAGGTGGGAACAAGAAGAGGCCTCACCCCGCACCCAAGGCAAATGTTGCCAAGGGTAAAGGGCATGTTAAGGGAAAGGAAAGGGAGTGGTAAGAGTGCCACCACCAAAACCAGCGGAGAAGAAGCAAAATGTTGCGTCAAATGACCCATGCTTTAAGTGTGGGGAGATTGGATGTTGGGCAAGAAATTGCCCAGTCTATCTCAACGAGTTGCAAGCAAAGAGGGATGCCATGCAAACCTCAGGTACAATTTTCATGATTCATATTGATCTTAATTTAATATCCTTTAACACCTGGGTATTGGATACCGGATGTGGAACTCACATTTGAAACTCATTGCAGGGGTTCAAAAAAAGTAAGGACTTCAAGAAAGGGGATGTAAGCCTCTACATGGGGAATGGGGCAAAGGTTCAAGTTGAAGGACGAGGGGACTACATCTTGAAGCTTCCAAATGGTTTGGAAGCAAATTTGAACAATATTTTGTATGGTCCTAGTTTGACTAGGAACATTACTTTTGTTGCCCAATTAAGAAAATATGGTTATGTTTTGTCATTTATTGAGAATGAAATTCATGTTTCTTTAAATGGCACGTTTTATTTTAAAGCTATTCCTGTTAATGGTATTTATGAATTGGTTTGTCAAAACACATTATATGATTGCTCGTTGTACCAAACCACCACTAAGAAACTCAAATTGGATTTGAGTGATACCTATCTTTGGCATTGCCATCTTGGTCATAAACAAGAAGCGCATTCAAACACTTCAAAAGAATGGTCTTTTAAAGACAAATGAATATGATTCATTCGATGTATGTGAATCTTGTTTACAAGGTAAAATGACTAAGGCACCGTTTAGTGGCAAGTCCGAATGGGCAAAAGATTTACTAGGCATCATACATTTGGATGTATGTGGTCCTTTTAAGCCAATGACAAGGTACCATGAAAGATACTTCATCACCTTTACCGACGACTATAGTCGATATGGTTATGTGTACTTGTTAAGACACAAAGATGAAGCTTTTGAAATGTTCAAAATCTTCCAAAATGAAGTTGAAAATCAACTCAACAAGAAAAAAAAATTCTCCGCACCGATAGAGGAGGTGAATACCTTAGTGACCCCTTTAGAGACCATCTTAGAAGTTGTGGTATTGTCTCACAACTATCTCCACCTGGAACACCACAACATAGTGGTGTGTCCGAGAGGAGAAATCAAACCTATTATATATGGTTCCATCTATGATGGCTAGAAGCTCACTGCCTCTATCATTTTGGGGTTTCGCTTTGCTCTCTGCGGCCCGTATTTTGAATATGGCCCCAACCAAGAAAGTGGAAATAACACCTTTTGAAATATGGCATGGAAGGGTTCCATCACTGTCATATTTAAAGGTATGGGGTTTGAGGCTTATGTTAAGACTCCCACCTCAAACAAGCTAGAAAGCCGTTCCACTAAGTGTATCTTCATTGGATATCCCAGAGATTCTATGGGATATTATATCTATGATCCATTGGAACAAAAGGAGTTTGTTGCCAAGAAGGCTGAGTTCTTAGAAGCTAAGTTCCTTACGGAAGGAAGTAGCCATAGAACTGTGGATCTTGAGAATGATCAAGAACCATAAACTCATACACGTTTGGTTGATACTAGCACTCAACACGAGGATGTTGAGAATGATCAAGTGGTTGATCAAAGTACACAGAACGTTCACAGATCTGGTAGAATTACTAATCCACCTGAAAGATATGGATTTTTTGTTGATGGATGTTATGTGGTAGATTTCGATGAACCAACTGCCTATCATGATGCAATGTCCAATTTGGATTGTGACAAATGGCTTGAAGCCATGAATGTTGAGATGCAATCCATGTATGACAACCAAGTGTGGGGCTTGGTTGAACCACCTCTTAACTCCAAGATAGTTGGAAGTAAATGGGTTTTGAAGAAGAAAACCGATATGCATGGAAACTTGGATACTTATAAAGGTAGACTTGTAGCAAAAGGTTTCACTCAAACTCAAGGGGTTGATTATAATGAGACCTTCTCACCGGTTGCAATGCTAAAGTCTATTAGGATATTATTTGCCATAGCTGCTCATTATGATTATGAGATTTGGCAAATGGGTGTCAAAACCGCTTTTCTAAATGGATATCTTGAGGAAGATGTCTATATGGTTCAGCCTGAAGGCTTTGTCAACTCAAAACATCCTAACAAAGTATGCAAGTTAAAGAAACCAATCTATGGATTGAAGCAAGCATCAAGGAGTTGGAATCACCATTTTGGTGAAGAAATTATCAAAGGATTCATCAAAAACATTGATGAAGCATGTGTATATAAGAAGGCTAGTGGGAGCATCACCATTTCCTTAGTATTGTATGTCAATGACATCCTATTATTTGGAAATGACATTCCAATGATGGAAGGTGTAAAAGCTTGGCTTGGAAGCTGTTTCTCCATCAAGGATCATGGTGAAGCCGCCTATATTTTGGGAATAAAGATCTATAGGGATGGATCAATGCGGTTGATAGGTTTGAATCAAAGTGCATACATTGATAAGATCGTGAAAAGGTTCAAGATGGAAAACTATAAGAAAGGTACCGTACCGTACCTATGCAAAGAGGAACAACATTGAGTAAGACTCAATGTCCAAGCTCAAAGGATGAGCAAGACAAATGAAGGGTATCCCGTATGCATCTGCTACAGGATCCATCATGTACGCAATGATATGCACTAGACCGACGTGTCATGCGCTTTGATCATGACAAGCCTATACCAACAAAATCCTGGAAACAGTCATTGGTTGGCTGTTAAGAACATACTGAAGTACCTAAGGAGGACCAAAGATATGTTCCTAATCTATGGATCTGGTGAGGAGGAACGCGTAGTAAAGGGTTACATGGATGCGAGTTTCCAAACTGATCGGGATGATTCACGATCACAATCGGGGTACATTTTCATCTTGAATAGAGGAGCAATCTCTTGGAAGAGCTCTAAGCAAGATGTGGTGGCATTATCAACAACAGAGTCAGAATACATTGCCGCTTCATTAGTAGCTCAGGAGGCTGCATGGTTAAAGAAGTTCATTGACGATCTAGGGGTGGTCCCTTCCATTCAGGAACCCCTAGAAATTCTTTGTGATAACGATGGTGCGATTGCTCAAATCAAGGAACCCTGTGCACATCAGAAGACTAGGCACATTAAACGAAGATTCAACTACATAAGAGATGAAGTTGAAAAGGGGAAGATATGTATTCGCAAAGTTCACACCGATCAAAACATTACGGATCCACTCACGAAGCTTCTTGAAAAGGCGAAGCATGAAAGTCATGCTTGTGACATTGGAGTTCGATATTCAAGTGACAAGATTTGATCTTTAATTTCTTTAATGAGATATTGTAACCCTTTATTACTTGAATGTATTATTCTGTTATAATGATTCAACTAATATTCCTATTTTGCATGTTTAAAATCCATGAGTAAATTGTTTACTCAGAATGTCTGTAGCTGTTCATGCTAGTGGGAACAAGTATGAAGGTAATGCTATTATAACTTGGATTGGTAGATATTCATATGGATGAATATAGAGCAAAAGGTTGCTACCAAAGTTCATAGGTATTTGTAGGATGCAAATATTGGACTGACCTGCATCTCAAATATTACTACATGGAATCTTCATGATTGATCATAAGTAATTTTAAGTAAAGGCGAATATCATTTGGTATCCTCTCACCTGAGATACATATTAGGTGTTGATGTTTACCGAATATTATATTTTGACTTAGCTCTTCGCTGTCCTGAAACATGGCAGTACATAAGTCTAAGTTCAAGTATGATATAAGGTAATTGTGAGAGACGTATGTTGTCAAGATGGGATTTGTCCCTCTTATTCATTGATAGTAAGATGTCTAAGGCCTGATAAAGTTAAATCAATAGAGAATGATCACTCTATGTCTCTAGGATTTAACATGATATCTGTGACAAAAGGATATATGATTGGTTCACCTAAAGTCTTTCAAGTATGGTACTTGAAGGGGATGGTGTTATTGAATGGCACTTACTCATACGTATTAAGGGTAGTAAACCGTTGTTAGGCGGTATTTACTGCTTGCATCAATCATCTATGAATCTTGTGCAAGTGGGAGATTGTTAGACCTTATATGCCCAAGACACATACAAGATTGATATGGTTAGTACGTTATGATCCAAGTCGGGTCATACCCAATAACAAGCTATACAAACACCAATTAGTATTTATTTGTTGATAAGATCAAACAAATAAATATTAACACCAATTAGAAAATTGGTTTTCTAATACTATACTTTTGTAAAAGAACAACATTGTATGTTTGTTTTGTTCATGAGAGATTATTTTTATTATTATTTAAGTTGGTTAAATAATAACAAATAAAAGTGTTTTATTGTTATAAAATTAAAAGAAGTTTTAATTTTATAAAAATCAAGGGCTAGGTGTGTAATTTTATAGAAACTAAATTGGGGGGAAACCCATTTTTCAAGTGTGCATTCGGCCGCCCCTTGTGTGAGTGTGTTTTTTTGTTTTTTGTCTTGTCTTATGGAAGACTAAAAGACTCACACACTTGGACTCTCCCTTATAACACACTGTGCTCTACACACACATAAGATTTTCTCTCTAAAACAAGCTGCATTTCGGATTATACAAGCAAAGAGGAAAGCTGAAAATTTCGTTTTTGTTGGCTGCCCTTCAAGAACTTCTTGTAGATTTCGGATTGTACAAGAGGGTTTGTTCTTGGTGTTTTACTTCCTAACAAGTAAGGTGTTTGCTAAGCTTGTGGGTATACAAGCTTGAGGCCATCCCCTTTGAAGGCTAGACATTCAAGGACATCACCATCTTCATTCTTTTCATCTACAACATCTAGTGCAAGAAAGGTTGTTTCTTGTTCACCCTTTGGTTGATTGTTTTGTTTGATAGCATAGTGTTTCACATATATTGTTGATCCTTGTTTTGGGTTTTGTTTATTCTTCAAATGTTGAAAATTTTCAGAATGTAAAAACATGTTTAAGTCATTCTTCCGCTTGTTTTACAAGTTTAAAATGGTTAAACAAGCTTGGATTAACTTGTTACGAAACCCAACACTGAGGTCTCTCATAGACCTCGAACATTATGCACGAAGCTGACTCCGGTACCCAGGGCAAGTGGCAAGGATCCCATACGTATGTCAATCACAAGGATTAGACCCCAGTGTGCATCCTTCTGTGGTAGCTTAACCAAACACAGTTGAGCTAACACCCTTCATTGGGTGTGAACCTCCATACATTTGCTTGCAAGGCTTCCTTACATTCATTTATTAATGCATGCATTCATTCATCATGTTCCTATTTCATTATCTTTCACTTTACGTTACGTAATACTTTGTTCATTCATTATTATAACATGTAAAGTCATGGGAAAAATAAACATACATCATCAACAGGAAAATAAACATATCATTCATACATCATCATGCAGGGCATCATACATACATAACATACATCATGCCTAACCATGAAACATCATCATCATCATGCATAAGCACACCTCATTACATTCCCAACACACCATCTATGACCCCAAAGGTCAACTTTCATAACTCCTCCCCCCCCCCCGAACCTCCTAGGTCAAAGCCTACATTACCTCTTTTCTCAAAAGGTTAGAATTTTTCTAAGTGTTCATCTGCATTTCCTATAGTCGTCCACATTGGTTGTAGTTCATCCGCATTTGCTATAGTTCATCCGTATTTGATTTACTTCATCCGCATTTATTTTACTTCATCCGCATTTGCATGCGTATTAGTCTAACTCATTCGTATTTACATAGTTATTCAAATGCTCATCCGCGTTGATTCAATTCATCTGCATTGACTAACTTTGCTCATCCACATTTCCATACTTAGTCAAATGCTCATCCGCATTTCCTCATTTCCATACTTAGACAAATGCTCATCCGCATTGACTCAATTCATCCGCATTGACTTACTTTGCTCATCCGCATTTCCATACTTAGTCAAATGCTCATCCGCACTGACTCACTTCATCCGCATTGACTTACTTGCTCATCCGCATTTCCATACTTAGTCAAATGCTCATCCGCATTTCCATACTTAGTCAAATGCTCATCCGCATTGACTCACTTCATCCACATTGACTTGCTTGCTAATCCGCATTTCCATACACACACTTAGGCAGGTTTAAAAACTTATCAAATGGGTCTAAAACATCATATTCAATTTCCATGCACCATTCATCATGTTTAAGCTTAATTCTTACCCTCTAAGCCTTAGAAACACAATCATACATCATCAAGCATGAACATAGTCACACATCACATCATAACATCATCATACACACATTCAAGCATACAGGTCCGAAACCCAACTATATAAAAACATACATTCATACATTTCCAGCCCTAAAATCAGTTAAAAACTAGTAAAAGAGGGGTCCTAGAACTCACCTTTGCAACTTTTGAGTATGGCTTCCTCCAACTCGTTAGCAAATTGAATTCAACCGCTTAGAAACCCACTAAAAACATACCCCAAACACATACAACACACATAAGCATAAACCCGAGGATAAGACCAGTCAAGAACACCATAAAAGCATGAATTCTTACCTTGAATTTGAACTCTTTCTTGTTGTTCCTTCAACACCAAGAACTTGCTGCTCTTTCTCTCTCTAAAACCCAAAAATCAGAGGTGTATGTGACATATGGGCGGCCATACCACCTTTTACACCCACTTTTCGAACATTTTGTCCTTTTGACATTTTTTTACCCCTAGACTTGGGTTTTATTCCTTTTTCTTCTTCTCTTTCACTTTATTCTTCTCTTCCTTTGACTTTAAAATAACCGGGTGTTACAAGTCCACCCTCCCTTATATAGGTTTCGTCCCCGAAACCTGTTATTCCTCAAAGATTTGTGGGTAATGCTGCCTCATCTCTTCTTTAGCCTCCCACGTATACTCAGATCCCTTCCTGTGCTTCAACTGCACACGCACAAGGGGAACCACTTTATTCCTCAGACTCTTTTCTTTTCGATCAATGATTGCCACTGGTTGCTCCACATAATTGAGTCGTTCGTCTACTTCAATATCCTCCAATGGAACAATCATGTCTTCATCAGCTAAGCACTTCCTTAGATGAGATACATGGAATGTTAGGTGAATTCCACTTAACCCATCGGGTAACTCCAATCTATAAGCCACCTTTCCTACCCGAGCAATGATTCGGAAAGGGCCTATGTATCTTGGGCTCAACTTGCCCTGCTTTTGGAAACGACTAATACCCTTCCAAAGTGAGACCTTCAACATAACCGGTCACCCACCTGGAACTCAATCGGTCTGCGTCGTTTATCGGCGTACGACTTCTGTCTATCTTTGGCTGCCTTCATGAAAGCTTTGATCCTCTCAACCTTCTCAGTCGTAGCCTTGATTACCTCGACACTCCCCAATTTTTTTTGACCAATATCACCCCAACAAACGGGTATTCTGCATCTCCTACCGTAAAGCTTCTCGTATGGTGGCATACCAATGCTGGCATGATAGCTGTTGTTGTATGAGAATTCTTCTACCGTAGGTGGTCATCCAAACTTCCACCAATATCAATCACACATGCCCAAAGCATGTCCTCTAACATCTAAATGGTCCTTTCTGATTGACCGTCAGTTTGGGGATGATAAGCCGTGCTAATGTGTAACCTCGTCCCCATTGCGTCGTGGAATTTCTTCCAGAATTTAGAGGTAGGGTGTCACATCAGACACAATGGACACCGGCACACCATGATGAGTTACAATCTCCTTGATGAATAGGTCAGCCAACCTCTCGGATGAATATGTCTCTCGGATCGGTAGGAAGTGAGCACTCTTCATCAGACGGTCCACAATCACCCATATGTCATCATACCCTTTAGGAGTACGTGGAAGCTTCGTAATGAAATCCATGGTGATGTGCTCCCACTTCCATTCCGGTATATCCAAAGGTTGGATCTTCCCATACGGCTTCTAATGTTCCGCCTTCACTTGCAAACAAGTAAGGCACTTGCTCATATACTCCACCACGTCACGCTTCATACCCGGCCACCAATAATCCTTCATCATGTCTTGGTACATCTTTGTGGCACCGGGATGGATAGAGTATCGGGTCTTGTGAGCTTCGTCCATAATCTTCATCCATAGATCCCCAAAACGAGGAATCCACACACGACCGAATCGGGTTCTAACACCGAGTGTGTTTTCACCCAATTCCCCAACCAGACCTCTCATTCCTTCAGAGTTAAGATGATCTTCTTTCAGTGCTTCATCCTGAAACTCTTTGACTTGCTTCATCACATCAGAGGTCATGATCAGATGATATGCTTTCACCCGAATCGGCTCGGGCCTCTCTTTCCAGCTAAGGGCATCCGCCACAACATTGGCCTTGCCCGGATGGTAATGGATCTCACAATCATAATCCTTTATAAGTTCCAACCACCGTCTTTGCCTCATGTTCAGTTTCTTCTGCTCGAAGAAGTACTTCAAGCTCTTGTGGTCAGTGAAAATGGTGCACTTCCTACCGTAAAGATAGTGCTTCCAAATCTTTAAGGAAAAGACCACGACTGCCTGCTCCAAGTCATGAGTAGGGTAATTGACCTCATGAACCTTCAATTGTCGGGATGCGTAGGCTATAACCTTCCCTCTCTTCATTAACACGCACCCCAAACCCGAGTAGGAAGCATCAGAATAAACCACCAGATCTTCGCTCCCATCGGGTAATGACAGACTAGGAGCTTGAGTCAACCTCGCCTTCAATTCTTCGAATGCCTTCTCTTGAGCTTGACCCCATACGAACTTCACATCTTTTCGGGTCAGCTTGGTTAGTGGAGAAGCGATCTTGGAGAAGTCTTGAATGAATGTCCTGTAGTAACCCGCCAAACCCAAGAAACTACGAATCTCGGATGGCGTGTTTGGAGATTTCCATTGCATCACTGCCTCCACCTTAGCCGGGTCCAACATGATCCCTTCGGGGTTAACCACATGACCCAAGAACTAAACTTCGCGCAACCAGAACATTGCACTTGGAAAATTTTGCATGAAACTTCTCCTTCCTCAACGTCTCCAGAACCTCCCGAATGTGACCGACATGCTAATTCTCGCTCTTTGAATAAATCAGGATGTCGTCAATGAACACAATCACTGATTTATCCAGCATCAACGAACACACCCGATTCATCGGATCCATAAAAGCAGCTGGCGCGTTGGTCAAACCAAAAGACATGACAAAAAACTCGTAGTGACCGTAGCACGTGCGAAAAGCTGTCTTAGGGATATCGGACTCCTTCACTTTAAGCTGATGATAGGCCGATCGAAGGTCGATCCTTGAAAACCAACTAGCACCTTGAAGCTAATCGAACAAATCATCTATTCTCGGTAAGGGGTATCGGTTCTTCACTGCCAACTTGTTCGACTCTCGGTAGTCAATACACATCCTCATACTACCATCTTTCTTCTTCACGAATAATACCAAAGCACCCCATGCAGAAATACTTGGTCTAATGAACCCCTTATCCAGCAGTTCTTGCAACTCGTCCATTAACTCGTTCATCTCAGTCGGAGCCAACCGATACGGTGCCTTGGCAACAGGTTGGGCACCCGGTATCAAGTCAATCTGGAACTTGATGTCTCGGTTAGTTAGCACTCCTGATAAGTCATCTGGGAACATGTCTGGTAAGTAAAACAAAACTTGTACATCGGATAGTTGTGGTGTTGGCGTATCTACATCCTTTACCTAGGCCAAGTAGGCGCTACATCCACGCCTCATACACTTTCCCGCCACCGCCATTGAAATTACCTTCGGAATCGTAGTCACCCAATAACCGTAAACCTTCATTGAACTACCATCAGGTGTTGTCAAACGAATCATCTTCTTACGACTCACAATGCTTGCCTTGAAGTCCGCCAACCAATCCATCCCAAGAACAAAATCAAAACCACCCAAGGTCATCACGAACGGTGTAACAGGAAACCTTATGACCTTCTAGCTCCACATTACAGCCCTCTAACATCTCAGAAATCCTGATAGACTTACCTATGGCAGTTTCTACATCGAAGGGCGCATCAATACTTTTACTACTAACAGACACTTAGCATAGAAAGCAGCAGAAATAAAAGTATTACTAGCACCAGAATCAAATAGCATAGAAGCTAAAGTTTGGTTCACCAGAATCGTACCAGACACGACATCAGGGTCCGCTCTAGCTTATTCCTGTGTCATTATGAATGGTCTGGCGTTCGCCCTTGGTCCTTCACCTCCAGTTTTCTTCACCCCAGAACCCTCAACTCTTGGATTCTTACACTCCCTGCTCATATGACCATTTCCCCCGTAGTTGAAACACTTCACACCTCCACAGTCTCTAGCCATATGACCAGGCTTTCCACACTTGAAACAAACATTCGACCCCCATCTACACTTGCCACCGTGCTCCTTCCCACACTAGCCACACTTTTTCAACCCCTCACTTGATGTGACCACACGGCGGTCGTCCACTCGAGCCTTCTTATTTCTGGTCGAGGCACCACCCCGACCAAACCTCTTCCCGTTCCAATTTCTATCACCTCCACCCTTTCGACTACCTTCAGTCACCACCACATCAGTCCTCTCATCATACAATCTCCCTGCTAGATCCACCGCTAACCTAAACGTGCTTTGTCGGGCGGCGATCATGTGCCTGCGAATATCTGCTGGCAAACCCTGAATATACCTCTTGATCTTCCGAGATAGAGGTGTCACTTGATCCGGCACCACACGTGCCATTTCATTGAACTTTGTGGTGTACTCTTGGTATGTCATCGTTCCAGCCTCCAATTGCAGAAACTCCCACTCAACCTTATCCATTTCCCGATGAGGGCAAAACTCCTCGATCACCAACCTCTTCAACTCCGACCATCTTATTCTCCCGATCACCCGACTACCCTCGGCTTGATCAATATTGTCCCACTAGCACAGAGCTGAGTCTACAAAAGAGTGGCCAGTTGTGATTAGCCACTTACTTTACTCTTCATACCCCAAGCATTACCTGTCCTGACTACATCAGCATTTAAATCTACATACAACACATAACCACATACTATGCGCACGTAATACCGTTAACTTTACGAAAATACCTGATGGCACGCAGCTACTCAGATTGCCATCCCATTCCCATTCTGTCCCATTCTCAGTTTAAGTTAAGGTTTATTTTGAAAATTTACCCATTTCAGTTAAACTTTGGCTCTGATACCAACTTGTAAGGCCCCGTTCCCGGGACGCTTACAGCTGGTAATTCATCGCACATAAAACATATACTTTGCATTTAATCATCAAAACATTGCAGGGGAAACATAAAAAAAATGGCATTTCATTTTATCATAAAAACTTTTGCAAAATAATGCATCGTTTTTCGGTTACAAAATTACATTGTTGAATTACATCACAAAAGCTTTAAATAAATGGATGCCATCCAAAAGTGCTGAGTAGCCGCCTCGTGCCATGCTCAGCAATGCTTACCTGTCAACTGGAAAATGCATAAGAGTCAGCATTGCTGAGTGAGTTCTAGTTTTATAACAAAACATACATTACTTTCATAAAACCGTTCTTTCATTAAAGTCATATTATACTTTAAATTTATTTTTGATCATACATCATACGTACATACAGATAATATCATTATTATCTTCACTATTCTTTCGTTCATAGTTTAATTCATTCATCATTACTTCTAGTGACATGTACATTGCCCCGAACATTGTGCACGAAGCGGGTAACTGGGCCTGAGGTCTGTTATAAACCCCGAACATTGTGCATTAAGCTGACTCAAGTACCTAGGGCAAGTAAATTCACCATTCATCTTTTCTCTTTCATTCTGGATCAATGCCATATGCTATACCCCGAACATTGTGCACGAAGCGGGTAACTGGGCCTGATGTCTCTCATAGACCTCGAACATTGTGCACGAAGCTGACTCCAGTACCTTGGGCAAGCGGAAAGGATCCCATAGGTATGGTCAATCACAAGGATTAGACCCCAGTGTGCATCCTTCTGGGGTAGCTAAACCGAACACAGTTGAGCTAACACCCTTCATTGGGTGTGAACCTCCATACATTTGCTTGCAAGGCTTTCTTACATTCATTCATTAATGAATGCATTCATTCATCATGTTCCTATTTCAATATCTTTCACTTTACGTTATGTAATACTTTGTTCATTCATTATCATAACACGTAAAGTCATGGGAAAGATAAACATACATCACCATGAGGAACATAAACATATCATTCATACATCATCATGTAGGGCATCATAAATACATAACATACATCATGCCTAACCATGCAACATCATCAACATCATGCATAAGAACACATCATTACATGCCCACACACCATCTATGACACCAAAGGTCAACTTTCATAACTCCCCCCCCCCCTGGAACCTCCTAGGTGAAACCCTACATTACCTCTTTTCTCAAAAAGTCAGAATTTTTCTAAGTGTTCATGTGCATTTCCTATAGTCGTCCACATTGGTTGTACTTCATCCGCATTTGCTATAGTTCATCCGCATTTCCTATAGTGTGAAGTAGGTTTTTCGCCGGATCGATAAACATCCGAGCATGTTCTTGACGGAAGGATAAACATCAAACCAAAAGTCAAACAATAATACGAACTATAATTGAATGGTTTCATTGATAAAACCTAACGATTACAAGCTCGTTACAACATAAGAATCAAGACTCTTGGCAAGGGGAAGATCGAGCATGATCTCCCCTCTCATCCGGCAGCCCTAGGCTCTGGGCAGACTTCCTCTCCATTCCCTGTCTCTCTACACATTAAAACTGGTATATATAGGCCTCGGCCCATATTAGATGCGACTGGGCCCATTCGTGCGATTGGACCATGCGTATGGTCCAATCGTACGACTGGACCATGCGTATGGTTCAATCGTACGACTGGACCATTCTTATGGTTCAGTCTTACGAATGTCCCAATCGCATCTCTCAGTCGCACGGCTGGTCCATTAGCATGGCTCAGTCGTACGACTGAGTCTCATTCGCATATGCTCCTACGAATGACCCAGTTTCATGTGTTTACAACATATCAGGTGTATTACATTAAGCCTAGACTATTCGACAAGCGACGGACACACTATATATGACTATATATGCTCCAACATATAGTTCATCTGTATTTGATTTACTTCATCCGCATTTATTTTACTTCATCCGCATTTGTCATCCGCATTAGTCTAACTCATTCGCATTTACATACTTAGTCAAATGCTCATCCGCGTTGACTCAATTCATCCGCATTGACTTACTTTGCTCATCCGCATTTCCATACTTAGTCAAATGCTCATCCGCATTTCCTCATTTCCATACTTAGTCAAATGCTCATCCGCATTTCCAAACTTAGTCAAATGCTCATCCGCATTGACTGACTTGCTCGTCCGCATTTCCATACTTAGTCAAATGCTCATCCGCATTTCCATACATAGTCAAATGCTCATCCGCATTTCCATACTTAGTCAAATGCTCATCCGCATTGACTCACTTCGTCCGCATTGAGTTACTTGTCTATCTGCATTTCCATACACACACTTTGGCAGGTTTTAAAACTTATCAAATGGGTCTAAAACATCATATTCACTTTCCATGCACCATTCATCATGTTTAAGCTTAATTCGTACCCTCTAAGCCTTAGAAACACAATCATACATCATCAAGCATGAACATAGTCACACATTACATCATAACATCATCATACACACATTCAAGCATGCAGGTCTGAAACCTAGCTATATAAAAACATGCATTCATGCATTTCCAGCCCCAAAATCAGTTAAAAACCAGTTAAAGAGGGGTCCCAGAACTCACCTTTGTAGCTTATGAGTATGGCTTCCTCCAAACTCGTTTGCAAATTGAATTCAACCACTTAGAAACCCACTAAAAACATACCCCAAACACATACAAACACACATAAGCATAACACAAGGATAAGACCAGTCAAGAACACCATAAAAGCATGAATTCTTACCTTGAATTTAAACTCTTTCTTGTTGTTCCTTCAACACTGAGAAGTTGCTGCTCTTTCTCTCTCTAAAACCCGAAAATCAGAGGTGTATGTGACATATGGGCGGCCATACCACCTTTTACACCCACTTTTCAAACATTTTGTCCTTTTGGACAATTTTTACCCCTAGACTTGGGTTTTATTCCTTTTTCTTCTTTTCTTTCACTTTATTATTCTCTTCCTTTGACTTTAAAATAACCGGGTGTTACACACTTTCGTCGCCACCCTCCGGATGAGGGGTCTCTGGTTCTTCATGAACCACTTTCTCGACTCTAGGCCTCCCTCTCTTGGTTTGCGGAGCAGGACCGTGACCTCCTCCACGAGAGGCTTTCGAAGATCTACCACCAGCCATCTTCTAACACACTATAAGATTCAAACGCTAATGCGGTCATTCAAGGTAATAGCTCAGTTAATGTCAAGTATAGTAAGTCCCTAATTACAGTGCCAGTTATGATTAGCCACTTACTTTACTCTTCATACCCAAGCATCTCCTATCCTGACTTAATCGGTATCTAAATCTACATACGACACATAACCACATACCATGCGCACGTAAACCGGTTAACAATATGAAAATACCTGATGGCACGCAGCTACTCAGGTTGGCACCCATTCCCATTCCGTCCCATTCTCAGTTAAGTTAAGGTTTATTTTGGAAATTTACCCATTTCACATAAACTTTGGCTTTGATACCAACTTGTAAGGCCCCGTTCCCGGAGACCTCACAGTTGTTCATTCATTGGAAATAAAACATTATAATTACATTTGCCTTATGAAAACATTGCAGCAGAAACAAAAAAATATAACTTTTCATATCATTACAAATGTTTTTGCAAGTTAATACAAGCATTCACTTCAAAACGTCACTCGTTCGCATTACAATGCAAAACATTAACAAAAGAATGCCGTCCAAAAGAGATGAGTAGCCGCCTCGTGCCATCCTCAGCAACGTTTACCTGCAAACTAAAAATGTATAAAAGTTAGCGTCGCTGAGTGGGTTATTGTTTTATAAATAAAACATACTTTTCTTTCATAAAACCGTTCTTTACTTTCCTTCAAAATCATACTATACATTACATTCATTCGTGATCATACATCATACGTACATACAGATAATATCATCATTATCTTCTTTAATCTTTCATGCTTTACTTTTCCTTTCTGACAACCAAAAACCCTTCCCTTCTATTCATGGTACTGGACCTAGGCCTATCATAGACCTTCTATAACGGTGCATCGCACCTCGTAGTGACATTACCTAGGGTAAGAATTAGGTTTACAATGCAATATGTTTATGTTTGTGGTTTTGGACCTAGGCCTATCATAGACCTTCTATAATGGTGCATCGCACCTCATGGTCACAGTACCTAAGGTATGAATTTAGGTGTACCATCGCCATATGCAAAACCTTTATGTTCGTGGTTCTGGACCTAGGCCTATCATAGACCTTCTATAATGATACATCACACCTCATGGTCACCGTACCTAAGGTATGCAGCAATAGTTCTTTGCAAATGGTCAATCACAAAAGACCCTGATGTACATGCCATGCTTACAAGACTATCTTTACTTTCATTACTCATTAATGCATGCATTCTTACTTCATGTTCCTCTTTCCTTAATCTTTCACTTTATGTTACCTAATACTTCATATTCATTAACATTACCCGTAAAGTCATGGAAAGATAAACATACATCATCACAAGGAACATAACATATCATTCATACATCATCATGCAGGGCATCATACATAAATAACATACAACATGCATAACCATGCCACATCAACATCATCATCATAAACATCAATCACATAACATAACATGCCCCTCATACCATCTATGACCCCAAAAGTCAACTTACATAGCCCTCGGGAATCTCCCAAGTCAAAGCCTACATTACACATTTTCCCCAAAAATCAAAAAAATATTCTAAGTCTGTTACGATCAGTGATCTACGTTTGATTGATTAGAGAGTATAGCAGCGGAATTCTAACAATGAATTAGCCAATTCACAAGAACAAAGAGATATTCAATGTAAGAACAAAAACGGTTATAGACAGAGAATTCTGCAAATAATATTTCATCCAATATTCGCTTTCGTGGTAACGGAATGTCACAATTACAATTAGGTCAACACCTCTTATATAAGAGATGTGACGTCTGCTGATGTCACTTGATAGTGACATCTAACAGAATTTATTACAACTGCTGATAGTTAACACAACTACTGAAGATGTCAAACAACTGACATCTTCTTACAAAAATGCTAAGTGTTAATTATTATTACAACTACTGAAAACTACTGAAACTATAACAACTGAAGAACATACTCTTCAGTTGTTTTACAAATACTCAAACTATAACAACTGAAGAACATACTCTTCAAGTGTTTTACAAATACTAAAACAAAGAAAACTACTTAAAGGTAAACCATCACAACAACTGAAGAATGCTTCTTCAGCTGTTGTAACAAACTCTGAAGGCTTCAGTACTTGTACTTGAGCTTTAGCTGTTGTCATCAGCTGATGTCTTCAGTCTTTATACTTCAGCTGTTGTACTTCAGTACTTTAGTCTTCAGCTGTTGAAGTCTTCAGCACTTTAGAACTTCAGCTGTTGTTCTTCAGTACTTTAGTCTTTAGCTGTTGAAGTCTTCAGCATTTTAAATCTTCAGCTGTTGTTCTTCAGTACTTTAGTTCTTCAGCTGTTGCAGTCTTCAGACTTTGTCAAACAGCTGATCAAGTCTTCAGCAGTTGTTGTGATGTCTGTGGGACTTAGAGGTTTTTCTGATCAGGCTCATTGGTTCTTTTGGTCCAACAAACTCCCCCTGAACCAATGCAGCCAAAACCTCTAAACTTATTAGAGTGTCCCACTTATTATGGCAGAAATGTTGGTCTTTTTGTCTTCTAGATCAGCTCATAAGCGACCCTTTTTTAAGCACCGGCCAGGAAGAAGTCTCAAAGAATTGTTTTGGCAAAGTATGAATGGGAACTCTGTTTTGGGGAATTGGACACAGAGTTGTTACCCCATTCATGAGATCTATTTCCCCATGATGATTCTGTACGACTCTCTTGTGTAGGCCTCAAGGAAGGTGATTTGTTCCTCTATGGTTAGCTCTTCAGCACCTCCTTCAAACAATGATTCAGGCCCATACTACCACAGGTATTTGGCCTGTTTCCCATTCTTTAGCTCCACAGTTGTTATTATTCTGTAAGCAAACTCATCCGGGTGATTACCCTCTAGGAACAACTGGAGCTCATTTTTCCTGACTTCCTCAAGCCTCTTGTAAACTAACCCCTTTTCACTATTTGTTTTCCAGCATCTTCTGAGGGGTTAGATTAGCTTTATAGGCATTCTTGAAGTCCTCTAGGATTTCCCAGGGTGAAACTACAAAGACCAGAGAGATCACTTCATCTACGATCTTTTTCACCTGGCCAATGTATCTCTGAGGTATGTTTTCTTATGAATTCTGTGAGACACCCTGGGATCAGGCCAAATCCTCAATCTTTCCTTTATATTGAAAGGTATGCTTGAGAGTGTAAAGTCTGAGGGCTTGTTCTTCATATTGATGATAGAAGATGTGGCTGCATAAGCTTTGTCAACTCTCCTCAGCAATTCCTCATCATGCTGTTTATGAAGCTCTTCTTCTTCTAGCTTCACTTTAACCATTTGTCTTTGAAATTCAGGAGTAATTGCTGAGGAGACTTGTGGCCTTATGTAATTGATCACATGAGAGTGGCAGCCTATCTTCATCTTCTAGTCTCAATACCCTTCTCTTCTTCTTCAAGGTTATATCATCGGCTATGGTTTGAGGGTAAGGAGTTGTTTTGGTGGTTGTGTTTGGGTGGTTTTGGTGTGGGAATGTTGACAGGCTGTTCTAGCATTTTTGAGGTGAGTGTGGCTTTTGATTGCTTGGCTAGCTCAGTCCTGCTCTGTTAGGATCTCAGCCTCTAGGTTTAATCGATTGAACAAGATATAGCAGCGGAATAGCTCAAATTAGACAAATTCAAGCAAGAACATTCGATATAAAGCGATAAAAGAATTGTTTTATAGAGAGAGAAATATCAGACAAAAGGAATATTGCATTAAGATTGTCGGCCTCTGAGGCACGATACAGGTGAGTCATCTTTCCTTATAAAGGAAAGAATGACGTAGGCTGATGTCACCTGAAAGTGACATGTAACCGTTTTTATACTACTGATGTTTAACAACTACTGAAGATGTCAACAACTGACATCTTCTTACAAATGTTCCTAAGTGTTAAACATCTTATTTACAACTACTGAAAAACATAAAACTACTGATACTACAACAACTGAAGAACAACCTCTTCAGTTGTTTACAAGTACTGAAAAGGAACAAAACTACTGAAAAGTAAACAAACTACTGAAAGAAAAAGAAAACTACTGATGAAGAAAAACCATCACAACAACTGAAGAAGCCCTCTTCAGCTGTTGTCATCAGCTGTTACATGAGCTGATGTCTTCAGTACTTGTACATCAGACTTTGTCTTTCAGCTGTTGATCTTCAGTCTTTGTCTGCAGTACTTGTTGAAGTCTTCAGACTTTAGATCTTCAGCTGTTGTCTCAGTCTTTGTCTTCAGTACTTCACACGTACTTCAGCAGTTGTATTCTTCAGACTTTGTATAACAGCTGATCAGGTCTTCTTCAGCTGTTGTGATGTCCTGTGGGACTTAGAGGTTTCTCTGATCAGGCTCATTGGTTCTTTCGGTCCACAAACTCCCCCTGAACCAATGCAGCCAAAACCTCTAAGTTATTGACGAGTCCCACTTATTTTGGCAGATAGATTGGTCTTTTTATCCTCTTGATCAGATGAGAAGTGACCCTTTTCCAGCACCGGCCTGGGAAGAAGTCTCTGATGATCTGTTTGGCATGATATGGTTGGGAGCTCTGTATTGGGACTTGGACACTGAGCTGTTATCCCAACCATGAGATCTACTTCCCGTGTATCAGCCTATATGATTCCCTGGTGTAAGCCCTTAGAAACATGATCTGCTCATCCATTGTCAGCACCTCGGGCACACCATCAATAATCCTTCTCGGCCATACACTTCAGATATGTACTTGGCCTGTTTTCCATTCTTGAGCTCAACCGTGGTTTTTGTCTATAAGCAAACTCATCTGGATGAGTCCCTTCTAAGAGCAGGTTGAGCTCTTCTTGTTTGAAGTTTTCAAGTCTTTTGTAAACCAATCCCTTCTTTATGATTTTGTTCTCCAACATCTTTTGAGGTGGTTGTTTGGATTCATAGGCTTTCTTGAACTCTTCACAATTTCCCAAGGGGACACTACAAGAACCACAGTGATGTCTTCGTCGACAACCCTCTTCACTTGGCCCTTGTATTTTGAAGGAATTTCTTTCTTGACAATCCGGTGTGCCACCCTAGGATCAGGCCATATCCTTACTTTTTCCCTTTGGTATTGAAAGGTATTAGCAAGGGTGTGCAATCTTAATACTTCTTTCTTCATGCTAATCATTGAAGAGGATGTGGCATATGCTTTGTCAATGCTTTTAGCATTCCTCATCATGTCTTTGCATCTGTTCCTCTTCAATCTTTATCATCACATCATGCATTTGAGAAGCAGGAGTGATGGACATTGGTTTAGCCTTAGGCAAAGTAATAACTGCAGAGAGTGGCAGTCTGTCTTCATCCTCCTCTTCATCTTCATCAGGCCTCAGTACCTTCTTTTCTTTTGTCTAGGTACATCACTGGCAGTGTGGTTTTGGGGGTAAAGGATTTGGTTTGTGGGTTGGATGGTTGGTTTAGAGGGTAAAGGGGTTGTTTTAGTGGGTTGTGGAGGTAGTGATTTTGAGGATAGAGGCTTTTCAGACTGTTTTAACATTTTGGCTGTAAGGGAGGCTTTAGTAAATTTTGTCAGTTCTTTTCGGTTCCCAACCCCAGCTTCATTCAATGCCTCAATCACTAAACCTTGGAGTATGCTTCAGACGAACAAATCTTGTGGTTATTGCCAAGATGTTGTCCCTGGTCCAGGCCCTTATTTCAATGAGAGATCTTCCCAAGTATTTAGCTATAAATCTGATCATTATCTCCAGCCTTTCTCTTTCTAAGGCATCATAGCTAGCCCATCTTGAGTTGATCTCCTCTGTTTCCAACCTTCTGATCTCGGAGTCTAGTTGTTGGATGTCAAAAACCTGCCTAATAACTGTTCAATGATTTTATCCATGAACGGTTATGGTTGGCATCAGCTTCTTTCACCATATCATTCAGCCCTTCTCCTTCTCAGACTCCTTTCCTTTCTTTTGATATGTGACATGAAAGTCTTTTTGACTTTCATTCACTTCAGCTCTCTTCTCACTCTCCTTTCTATTCTCATTTACCTTCTCTGATTCTTTCTCCTTCTCCCCATCTGTCCTCTTCCTTTTTCCTTTAACTAACTGACTCTCCCCCTTTTGGTTGCATTAGGTGCAAGGGTTTGAGCAGTAGAAAGTGATTTGGTCACCAACTCCTCCACTAGGGGTTGTATTATTGTAGGAAGCCTCTCATCAATGGCTTTGATCACTATATCTGTGATCATGGGAGTGATGAGAGGTAGGGATTTTTGAAGGTTAGCAACTGATTGATCAGGATGGTTCTGTTCCTGAGAATCAGTGCCAAAAGCAGAGGCTGGTGGTTTGGAAGTATGGATTGGCTGACTGTTTAGGGGACCTTCAGAAGAAGGTGCCATCTGTGGGTGTATTGTGGTGGCAGATGGACTTTCATCCTGAGAATCTTGGCCAGCAGCTCTTTGAGTCTGCTAACCTCATCCTCTAGGATGGTGTTTTGAGCACTACATCATAGAAGAGGCTCAGGTCATCATCAGTTGATACTGAATCACCTGACCTCCTGACAGAGTCAGGATGAACATGCCTTGAGTGTAGATCAAGTATAGCATGTGCCCCTTGTTCTTGGTTCTGGGGACTTCCAGCCTCAGGACTATGTCCTTCATCAGCTGTTGCCGCTGGTGAGGTCTTAGAGATGTTACCAACTGCACCCTGATCATTTGCTGAGTCAGAGGCAGTGGCAGCCTCACCAGTAGTTCGCACCCCTTGTCTACACTAGAAGATGGAACATGATAACCCCTGTGCTGTGGGTTGACAGAAGCATTGTGATCCTCCCCCTCAGATGTTGAGGTTATCCCAGTAGTAATTGGTGTCTGGGTGGGGGGTGAGGAATGCAACTGCGTCAGCACTTTTGCAACAATTATTGTAGGGCTTTGAGGGGCGGTTGCATGAGGAGAGGGTGTGGAAGCAGTGTGCACCGGGACGAGTGGTGCTCTTCAATGGTAATCCCCTCAAGTGAGGAGGATCTCAGCAGTGTGGCTTCCCTTTGAATGGGTTGCATCAGGTTCCTTTTGAGAGGAAACCTGAGGCTTCGGTGGTGGAGTCATAGTCACTACTGGGGGGTTATTGCCAGTAGAGATAACCTGCTTTGGTGCTGCAGGAGCATCACAGGGGACTCAACTCCCTGAGTAGCCTTCTTAGGCTTCTTCTTTGTGGGTTTGGAGGGGACTCTGGATGTGGAAGTGGAGGCTGTGGGTTCCAGCTGCGTGGGTTTGCGCAGCTTGGCAGCCTGTTTGAGAGTTTGGTCAGTGTGTGTGTCGGGATTATACCTTCGGCAATACAGCCAAAGCAGGGACTCCCAGACCAACTAGTCCCTCAGCATGAAGCTGATTCTCTATTATGGCCATTATAAACCGAGGATATAGTATCCAACGGTTAGAAAGTGGTTTTGTGGCCATATCCTTGATTTCAAGAAAAATTATTTCAGAAAAGTTTAGTGGTTCTTGTTCAAGGATAGAGAACAGTACCTGTTGCCATCTGGAAGACAGTTGATCCCAAGAAGACGTCTTCGAGGCCAGGCAAACATTTACCATATGAAAATCAAGGTTCAGCATCTGGAAAATGTTTCTTCAGGATGGTCGAAGCACTAAGATCACCTTGATATCCATGTTGTCCAAATGAAAGATCAAGTGGCTCTTAGGATATCCAACAGGGTAGGCAGCATCATCTAAAGTAATATCTGGCGGATGGTAGCAGTAGAGATGACCACCTTATGAGAGTTGATGGACGAATGGATAGATTCTCCATTAACAGTTGCATTCGTCCAAAACTGATGTAGCGAATCGGCATAAATGATTGGATTTAGGAGGAAAGCCGTTTTCAGTGGTGATTGGACCATAAGATCTATAGCATTATCGAATTTGGTCCAGAAGGGCGATTTAGTGAGGTACGCGACAAAGTTGTGTCGAGGCTTGAGTTGCATGGTCGCCATTAATGAAGGTGAAAGGTTTTCAGAGCTTTTGAAATTTTAGGTCGTGAGAGAATGAAAAACTCTGAAAGAGGAACAGCTATATATAGGGTACGGGTTATGAAACGACTGAAGGTTTTGGTGTTAGTCATCAGTTTGAAACAACTGATGACGTGGTATGAACTTTCAGAGGTTTGAAACGACTGATGGTATTGGTGTGGTCAGCAGTTATAAAACAACTGAAGACATGGTGTTTACAATCAGACGTTGAAACAAAAAGTCTCTGATTTAGGCATCAGTAGTTTTAAAAACTACTGAAGACAAGTTGGACTTCAGATGTTGAAACAACTGAGGACTTGGTATTAGTCATCAGTAGTTGTGAAACTACTGAAGACCGTGGTTTTGCCATCAGTTGTTGTAAACAACTGAAGACTTGGTGTTAGTCATCAGTAGTTGTGAAACTACTGAAGACATATTTGCTTCAGTTGTTTATGAAGAAACAGCAGTTTGTGAACTACTGAAGAGAGAGTACTCATCAGTAGTTGTCGTCAATTCAAGCCTTTCAGCTGTTTCATACTGTCCTCAACACTTACTCATCAGCCTTTTTGCTGTTTTCAGTTGTTTCATAGGACATCAGTACTTATCTGTTTCTACTGATTTCAGTAGTTGTAACTACATCAGTAGTTTAGAACAGATAAAGTACAGTACTTAAAGCATTTAGCCTTCAGTAGTTATAAAACTACTGAGGGTAAAATAACTCATCAGTACTTATGTGACATGGTTACCAATGATCATCAGTAAGACTGAGATCATCAGTAGTTGTCACTTATTCTAGCTGCAGCATACCAAGCCTTAACACCAGGTTGTGGAAAGTTGAACTATCCAAAGGCTTAGTAAAAATGTCTGCAAGCTCATCAGCACTAGGCACAAACATAGGATTAATTAGACCCTTTTCAAAACAATCTCTTATAAAATGATGTCTAATTTCTATATGTTTAGTCCTATAGTGCTGGACTGGATTTTTGACAATGCAAGAGCTGAAGCACTATCCATTAATAATGGAGTCTTAGTCTCTGTAATGCCATAATCCAAAAGTTGATTCTGAAGCCAGAGTATTTGGATGTACAACAGCAGCAGCAATGTACTCGGCTTCAGCAGTGGATGTAGCAACAGATGTTTGTTTCTTACTCTGCCAAGCAAAAATCAAACAGTTCCTAGGAATGGACATCCACCAGAAGTTGATTTCCTGGTCAACTTACACCTGCATAGTCACTATCAGAGAAAGCAACTAATTTGCAAGAATGTCCAGTGGAATACCATAAGCCTAGAGATTGTGTACCTTGCAGATATCTAAAATTCTCTTGACTGCAATCAGATGAGACTCCTTAGGTGCATCCTGAAATCTAGCACAAACACATGTAGCAAACATAATATTGGTCTAGAAGCTTTAAAATACATCAAGGAACCAATCATACATCTGTAAAGAGTTTCATCAACATCTTTACCTTTCTGATCAACATCCAATTGTGTGGGTGTTGCACATGGGAGTAGAACAGGGTTTACAGTTTTGTAAATCAAACTTATTCAAAAGATCTTTGTGTATTTAGACTGATGAATGAAAATTCCATCAGCTTTTTGTTTGATTTGCAAACCTAGAAGAACTGTAATTCTCCCATTGCACTCATTTCAAACTTCTGTTGCATTATGGTTTGGAAATCCTCACACATTTGGGATCAGAGGATGCAAATATAATATCATCAACATAAATTTGAACAAGTAGCTTATGCTGATCCACCTTCTTAATAAATAAGTTTTATCTATGGAGCCTCTAGTGAAATTATTCTGTAGAAGAAAGTTTGATAAGGTCTCATACCAGGCTCTAGGTGCTTGTTTCAACCCATAAAGAGCTTTATCAAGCTTATATACCCATTCTGGTGCTTATTATCCTCAAAACCTGGTGGTTGACACACATAAACTTCTTCTTTTATGTTACCATATAGAAAAGCACTTTTGACATCCATTTGAAAAACTTTAAGATTGTGGAGTGCAGCATAGGCTAAAAACAATCTAATTGCCTCCAGTCTGGCTACAGGGGCAAAGGTTTCATCATAATCAATACCTTCTTCTTGTGCAAACCCCTGCACAACCAGTCTGGCCTTGTTCTTAACAATTAGCCCATTTTCATCAGTTTTATTCCTAAACACCCATTTAGTGCCTATTGCACACTTACCTGGGGTAGAGGAACAAGCTCCCACACTTGCTGTTTTTTGAACTGAAGAAGCTCAAGCTGCATGGCTTCAACCCACCATTGTCTCTCAAAGCTACATGATAGTTCTTTGCTCTAGCTGACTGATGAAGAGAGCATAGAAGCAGAAATTGGACAACTGGCTTCTGGTTGAAACACCAGCATTGATATCACCAAGGATTTGAGTCATTGGGTGATTTTTCAGCTCTTGGTAAACAATCAAATCTGTGCAAGTGTTTGTAGGACCTTCAGCAGCAGAGATTTTGATGCAGATTCTTGAAACCATGAAGATGGTGGCAACTCAAATGAAGTTGAGGATGCAGAAATCTCATCAGCATTTGTTGTGGATGGTGGTGCTGCTGGAGCTATAGGAGCATCAGGTTTAGAGGACTCAGGCAGTTGGTCACTAAACCTGAAGAGGTGATTACTACTATCATCATCATCTTCAGTAGTAACACCAGGGGTGAACTGTTGACAGGAGCAACAGCAGGAGATTGATAAGGAACATATTGCAGTATGTCCAAATCAAAGAGCTCCACAGGGCTTTGTGGAATCTTGTCCTTTGGAGATTCGTTGAACTTGACATGTAGAGTCTCTTCAACCATCTTTGTTCTGCAGTTGAAGACTCTGTATGCCTTGCAAGTTGATGAATAACCAACAAAGTACCCTGCATCCACCTTAGGATCAAATTTCTGAGCTGATCCTTTGTGTTGAGAATGAAACAGGGACACCCAAATGCTCTAAAGAATGAAATGAGAGGGGCCAAATGATGTAGAACTTCATATGGAGTCTTCATCAACTCTGATTTATTAGCACTCTATTCTGCACATAGCATGCTGTGTTGACAGCTTCAGCCCAAAAGGTCAATGGCAGTCCAGAATCAGCCAACATAGACCTTGCAGCTTCAATGAGGGTCCTGTTCTTTCTCTCCACAACTCCATTCTGTTCAGGAGTTCTTGGAATACTAAACTGTCTCTTTATTCCCTTGGAAAGGAAAAACTCATCAAGTGTATTGTTCCTGAATTCTGTTCCATTGTCACTTCTAATACACTTGACTGAGAGGGAATACTGCTTCTCAGCATACAACACAAAGTTTATGATCTTCTGTGCAGCTTCATCCTTTGAATGTAGAAAGAAAGTCCATACAAATCTGGAGTAATCATCCACAATTACCAGACAGTATTCTTCTTTGCCATGCTCATCACTCTCACAGGACCAAAGAGATCCATGTGAAGAAGTTGTAAGCAGGCAGTGGACTTTGGTTCTTCAATAGGTGGGAATGAAACCTTGTGCTGTTTTCCTTTCAAACAAGCAGTGCAGTTGTTTTCACACTTGAACTCTCATAGGCATTCCCCTTACTAAACTATGGTGTATCAGCTGATTCATGTTCTTGAAGTTAACATGTCCCAGCCTTCTATGCCATAGATTAGATTCTTGAGGAGAGGCCTTGGAAAATAGGCAAGGATGACCTTTGAGATCTATTTTCTTGGAAAATCTAAGGCATACACTCTTCTGTCCTGTTGGCCTTCAGGAGAGTGTGAGCATCCATACCTTGTCAATCAAACTCAGAACTTTGGATGACGAATCCTGCAGTTCTGGCTTTGAAAAGGGCAACATGGCCTTTGTCACACAATTGACTGACACTCAAGAGGTTATACTTGAGATTTTCCACATGGTTGACATCATCAAACTTTATTTCCCCATTGGAAACAAAGCCCTTCCCGATGATGTAACCTCTTGCATCATTGCCAAAGGAAACAAAACCCTTCCTTCCTGGAGAGTAGTCATTAAGAAGTGAGTTGTTCCCAGTCATATGCATAGATCCCCCACTGTCTACATACCAGATGCTACTTTGGCATGTTGAAGAAACCTGCATTAATAAACAATCAGTTAGTTTTGGAGACCCAAACCTTTTTGGTTTTGGGCCTGGTCTCATCAATAGATGGTAAACTAACAGGTTTATTGGACAACACAAGCTTGAGGTGAAGGAGGAGATGGTGTAGAAGAGGAATCCTTTGGCTTGGATCTCCTTTTCTGGGGTTTCACACAGGGCCATCAAGTTGGTTAACTCTTCCCACAGATGTTGAACCATCATTACCAGCTGTGTCTGATTCTGGGAAAGAGCTTTCAGCTCTTCAGACACATTGGTATTGGTGTTTGATGATGAGTTCTTGTGTTGCACCATCTTCTTTTGAGCAACCTCAGCTGTTGCCTGTTGCACTCCTTCCCTTTTAGATTTCTTTTTGGACATAGGAGTAACAGGATTTGATGCTGCTGGTACAAACTTGGACTCAAACTCAGTTTTCATTTTAGCCAAGTTTTCTTTAATTTTCTCCTTTTGTTTGAGTTTGGATCCCTTTTTGTACCAACAATCATCTATGAGATGATTGAATAGACCACATATTTCACATGGTTTCTTCTCATCGTCTGTTGATCATCAACTGAAGGAGATGAAACTACTGAAGACTTGCTCTTCAGCAGTTAGAAGCACTTTTTGCCTTCTTGTCAACTCCCTTAGTAGGCTTCAAATCCTTCCTACTGACAGTTTTCTTCTCTTCAGTGCTGTCAGTCATTGGGATTTGAACTCCAGATGTTATCCCCTGCTCTCCAGTACCTCAGTACTTCTAGGGATAACACTTGGGTTGATCAACTCATTGATCATGTGAGTGTCAGCAGTTGAACCATCAATATCAGCTGATAGGTTCACAGAGGGATTACTACTGACTTCAACTACTGATGGTGCTTTATCAAGTAGTGAATCACATGATGAGGTGGATTGGTCATTACTTTCTCCATCAGATTCTACTCCTGCTCTTGAAGCAAAATCTGTAGGAGGAGCAGTGTGATTATAACCAATTCCAAACTTCACATGGAAGCCTGTTTGCTTACTAAGAAGCATTTGAAAGCCCTTGCAAGATTGTACCATCGATCACACTCTACTTGGGTGACAGCAAGAGTATCTTTGAGTCTTTGTACTTCTCTAAGAGTACATCCTCCCTAGCCTTATCCTCAGAGATTTGGCATTTTAATTTATAAATCTCATCAGTTTTCTCTTTTAGCACAGACTCAAACTCAGCTTTATTTTGGAAATTACTTGTTCTAGCTCTACATTTTTATGATTAAAGCACATTTGCTTCTCTAATAGAGGCAAATGCTGCTATGCAAGTTTCAGAACATATTTGGCTTAGCCTCAGAAGATACCTGTGATTCCTGTGTGAAGAGGTACTTGAGGATGATCCATCAGAGGATTCCAAAGTCATGAGAGCTAGATTTCCAAAAGGATGCTCACCACCATGTTGACCAGCACCTGAGAACAGTTGTTCATTACCAGACACATCATCTGGTAAACTGCTCCAGTCAACAACTCCTGGTGTGAAGAAGCTGTGTGTTGAAGTTGATTAGGTGATGAGATTGGGATGGTTGAGGCTCAGGGAGTGCATGTGGTTGCTGAGCAGTGGGTGCTTGAACCTGGCCTGGTTGTGGCATGTAATAGCAGGGGTATGGATAAGGCATTGGCCCCTGTGGAACAAAATATGCAGGAGATTGTGGTTGATGATGATAACCAGAATTGACAGGTTGTTGCCCTCTGTTCTGTTGACTATTGCCAGGGTAAGTCACAAAAGGTGCAGGAGAGTTAGATCCAGATGATCTACATTCTCTTGCAAAGTGTCCAAGCCTGTGGCATTTATGGCACTTCAACTTACTCTTGTCAAAACCAACTTGGTTTTGCAGAGAGTCCTGGGAATTCCTTCCAGTTCTTTTGTAGAACTTCTGAGATCTGATATTTATCAAGGCCATTTGGCTCAAAATATCCATCTCTTCTAAGTCATCATCAGCAATCCCCTTGAGATCATCCATGATGAAACATAGATTGTCACTATTACTACCAGCAGAATAACTATCAACACTCACAAAGGCAGGCTCAGAAGTGTTTGTAGAGAAATCAATATGCTCATCATACTGGCTTTCAGATGACGCATATTCTGACTCTTGATGTCCAATCAGGGCAGTGTTCCCTTGGACAAAATCCTCAGTGAGCTTGCCAGATGAAGCCAATTTCCTTTTCTGCTCTATCTCTCTCTCGAATGTAAGCAGTTTCCCATGAAGTTGGGTGAGAGATAGGCGATCAACATCAGCATTTGAGCGTAGAACAATGGTATATGTGTCCATCTCTCAGGCAGTGATCTTAGGAATCTATGGTTCATCTGACTCCTGGTATATTCATGTTTAACCATTTTCAATTCAGAGATTAAACATATGAAAAACGCTCAAATTGTTGAGTCAGAGTCTCACCCTTTCTATGAGAGAAAGTCTCATATTGTTGGGCGAGGATTTCCCTGTTGTTTGCTAAAACCTCATCAGTACCACCAAATTGGTCTTTGATGGCTTTCCAGAGGTCATGAGCAGACTCACAATGCAGAAGCCCAGAGTAAATCTCATTAGGAATAGCCATAGCCAAAATTCCATGGGCTTTTGCATCGATTTCAAACAACTTGTCCTCATCGGAGTATTGCTCCTTCTTCTTTGGAACCAACTGGTTTGTTTCCGGATCATTCACCATTGGCTTATGTGGTCCATGTACCACAGATGTCCAACAACCTGAGTTATGGACAGACAGGTGATGGAGCAATCTTCTTTGCCAAATGTTATACTCATTCCTCACCAAGATCGGAGGCTTGGTAGAGGATCCAGTATGAATGATCATTCGAAGAAGTAGTCATTGTGGAAAATCAGACAGATTCAAGTAAAATCACAATAAATTTAGCTCAGAACCACACAAAACCTCAAATAAAACGGCCAGAAGCGATACACTCTCAATCTCTATAACAGATCCTTGCGATTTACTAATTCGATCAAACATAGAGCGATTGAACAGTTTCAATGATCAATTGTTAGATCGATCAATGATTAACCTGCTCTGATACCATTTGTTAGGATCTCAGCCTCTAGGATTAATCGATTGAACAGATATAGCAGCGGAATAGCTCAGAATTAGACAAATTCAAGCAAGAACATTCGATAAAAGCGATAAAAGAATTTTGTTAAGAGAGAGAAATATCAGACAAAAGGAATATTGCATTAAGATTTTCGGCCTCTGAGGCACGATTACAGGTGAGTCTTTCCTATAAAGGAAAGAATGACGTAGGCTGATGTCACCTGAAAGTGACATGTAACCGTTTTATAACTACTGATGTTTAACAACTACTGAAGATGTCAACAACTGACATCTTCTTACAAATGTTCCTAAGTGTTAAACATCTATTTACAACTACTGAAAAACATAAAACTACTGATACTACAACAACTGAAGAACAACCTCTTCAGTTGTTTACAAGTACTGAAAAGGAAACAAAACTACTGAAAAGTAAACAAACTACTGAAAGAAAAAGAAAACTACTGATGAAGAAAAACCATCACAACAACTGAAGAAGCCTCTTCAGCTGTTGTCATCAGCTGTTAACATCAGCTGATGTCTTCAGTACTTGTACATCAGACTTTGTCTTTCAGCTGTGATCTTCAGTCTTTGTCTTCAGTACTTGTTGAAGTCTTCAGACTTTAGATCTTCAGCTGTTGTCTCAGTCTTTGTCTTCAGTACTTCAGACGTACTTCAGCAGTTGTATTCTTCAGACTTTGTATAACAGCTGATCAGGTCTTCTTCAGCTGTTGTGATGTCCTGTGGGACTTAGAGGTTTCTCTGATCAGGCTCATGGTTCTTTTGGTCCAACATGCTCCCAGCAACCGCTTCATTCAAAGCTTCAATAACAAGTCCCTTAGTATATGCTTCAGACGAACAGATCTTGGTGGTGATTGCCAAGCAACTATCCCTGGACCAAGCTTTGATTTCGATCATTGATCTTCCAAGATATTTTGCAATAAATCTAATCATGATCTCAAGCCTTTCTCTTTCTAACACTTCATAACTTGCCCATCTATTCTGGATTTCTTCAATCTCTAATCGTCGAATCTCAGAATCAAGTTTATCGGTGTCATGGCCTTGCCTAAACAGCTGATCAATGATGTTGTCCATTGATCTGCTGTGTTCGGCATCAGCCTCTTTTATCAGTAGCTCCAAGGCTTTCTTTTTCCTTCTCTTTATCGGTCTCCACATTCAACTCCAACTCCTTTTCCACTACTATCCCTTGTGTTTCTTTCTCCTTTTCTTTCTCCTCTGTACTCCTCTTTCTTTTTGCTTTCACTGACTTAATCCCCCTTTTTGGTTGCATTGGTTGCAAGGGGTTGATTGTCAGAAAGCTGTTTGCCCACAACTCCTCTATCAATGGTTGTATTACTGAGGAAAGCCTCTCATCAATGGCTTTGATCACTATGTCAGTGATTATGGGTGGATGAGAGGGAGGGAATTTTGAAGGATAGCAACTATTTGCTCAGGATGGTTCTGTTCCTGAGAAATAGTGCCAGAAGCAGAGGCAGGGGCTGAGTTGTTGGGAGTGGATCAGTGTTTGTGAGACCTTCAGATGAAGGTGCCATCTATGAGGTGGTAGAGGTAGATGGTCTTTGTTCCTTAGAAGTTTGGCAAGCAGCTCTTTGAGTCTGCTCACCTCCTCTTCCAGGATGGTGTTTTGGGCGATTACATCGTAAAAGAAGCCCAGGTCATCATCAGTAGTTACTGAATCACCTGACCTCCTGATAGGATCAGGATGAACATGCACTGAGTGTAGCTCAGTTGTAGCATGTGCCCCTTTGTCTTGGAACTGGGGACTTCTTGCCTCAGGACCTTCTCCTTCATCAGTAGTTGCTTCTGGTAAGGTCTTAGTAATGGTACCAACTACAACCTGATCATATGCTGAAGCAGGAGAAGTGGCAGCCTCACCAGAAGTTCCAATCTCCATTGCTAGACTAGGAGAAGGAACATTGTAACCCTTATGCTGTGGGTTCTTAGCTGCACTTTGGTCCTCCCCCTCAATGGTAGAAGTATTCCCAGTTGTAATTGTGTAACAAGTAATGTAGGACTTTGGGGGGTGGTTGCATGTGGTGATTGGGTGGAAGCAGATTGCACCCGGGGTGAATGGTGCGCTTCAATGGTAACCCTCTCAAGGGAGATAGGTTCCAGCAGTGTAGGTTCCCCAATATTGGTTGCAACAGGATCCTGTTGAGAAGATACCTGTGCGGCTGTGGCTGTTGAGTTAGTGTCACAACTGGGGGGTTAAGACCAGTGTGTGGTTCCTGCGTTTGTGGTTGTTGTTGACGACCGACCGAGAGACTCTGTGTTGTTCTCCCCAGTGGTGAGGGTGACGTTCATCCAAAACTGGTTAAGGGATCAGTTGTTGTAAACAGCTGATGACTTGGTATTAGTCATCAGTATTTGTGAAACTACTGAAGCATGGTTTTGTCATCAGTTGTTTAGGATGAAACAGCAGTTGTAGAAACAACTGAAGAGAAAGTTCTCATCAGTAGTTTTCGTCAATTCATAGCCTTTCAGCTATTTCATACTGTCCTCAACACTTACTCGTCAGCCTTTTTGTTGTTTTCAGTTGTTTCATAGGACATCAGTACTTATCAGTTTTGACAACATCAGTAGTTACAACTACACCAGTAGTTGTTACTTTATCAGTTGTTGTAACAGAAGCAGTACAATATGTGATATGGTCACTAATGATCATTAGTACTTATTTACTGAGATCATCAGTAGTTGTCACTTATTCTAGTTGCAGCATACCAAGCCTTAACACAAGGTTTTGAAAAGTAGAACTATCTAAAGGCTTAGTAAAAATATCTGCAAGCTCATCAGCACTAGGCACAAACTTAGGATCAATCATACCTTTTTCAAAAAAATCCCGAATAAAGTGATGTCTGATCTCTATATGTTTGGTCCTAGAGTGTTGGACTGGATTTTTGACAATACATAGCGCTGAAGCACAATCCATTAATAATGGAGTCTTAGTCTCTGTAATGCCATAATCCAGAAGTTGGTTCTGAAGCTAGAGTACCTGAGAAGTACAACTTGCAGCAGCAATGTACTCGGCTTCAGCAGTTGATGTAGCAACAGATGTTTGTTTCTTACTATGCCAAAAAATCAAACAGTTGCCTAGGAATTGACAACCACCAGAAGTTGACTTTCTAGTTAACTTGCACCCTGCATAGTCACTATCTGAAAAAGCAACTAATTTGCAAGAGTCTCCAGTGGAATACCATAAACCTACAGATTGTGTACCTTGCAAATATCTAAAGATCCTCTTGACTGCAATCAAATGAGACTCTTTAGGAGCAGCCTGAAATCTGGCACAGACAAAAGTAGCAAACATGATATCTGGTCTAGAAGCTGTTAAATACATCAAGGACCCAATCATACATCTGTAAAGTGTTTCATCAACAGCATTACCTTTCTGATCTGCATCCAGTTGTATGGTGTTGCACATGGGAGTAGAACAGGGCTTACAGTTTTGTAAATCAAACTTATTCAAAAGATCTTTTGTATCTTTTGACTGATGAATAAAGGTTCCATCAGCCTTTTGTTTAATTTGCAAGCCTAGAAAGAACTGTAATTCTCCCATTGCACTCATTTCAAACCTCTTTTTCATTAATGTTGTAAATTCATCACACACTGGGGATCAAAGGATTCAAAAATGATATCATCAACATAAATCTGAACAAGTAGCTTATGCTGATCCACCTTCTTAATAAACAAACTTTTATCAATGGAGCCTCTAGTTAAATTATTCTTAAGAAGAAAAGTGGAAAGTGTCTCATACCAGGCTCTAGGAGCTTGTTTCAACCCATAAAGAGCCTTATCAAGTTTATACACCCATTCAGGATGTTTATTATCCTCAAAACCTGGTGGTTGACACACATAAACTTCTTCCTTTATTTTACCATATAAAAATGCACTTTTGACATCCATTTGAAAAACTTTAAGATTGTGGAATGCAGCATAGGCTAAAAACAATCTAATTGCCTGTAGTCTGGCTACAGGGGCAAAGGTTTCATCATAATCAATACCTTCTTCTTGTGAAAACCCTTGTACAACCAGTCTAGCCTTGTTCTTAACAATACCCATTTTCATCAGTTTTATTCCTAAACACCCATTTAGTGCCTATTGCACACTTACCTGGGGGAAGAGGAACCAGTTCCCACACTTGCTGTTTCTTGAACTGAAGTAGCTCAAGCTGCATGGCTTCAACCCATCCATTGTCTCTCAAAGCAACATGATAGTTCTTTGGCTCTAGCTGACTGATGAAGAGAGCATAGAAGCAGAAGTTAGAAAATTGACTTCTTGTTGAAACTCCAGCATTGATATCACCAATAATTTGAGACATTGGGTGATTCTTCAGTTCTTGATAAACAATCAGATCTGTGCAAGTGTTTGTAGGACCTTCAGCAGCAGTAGATGTTGATGCAGACTCTTGAAACCAAGAATTGGATGGTAACTCAAATGATGTAGAGGAATCAAAGATCTCATCAGCATTTGTTGTGGATGGAACTGCTAAAGCTACAGGAACATCAAATTTAGCAGACACAGGAAGTTGGTCACTAAACTTGAATAGGTGAGTATTGATATTATCATCATCATCATCAATACCACCAGGTGGAAGAAATGCTGCAGAAGATGATTTATCCACATGATCCACAACAGCTGGAGGTTGATAAGGAACATATTGCAGTATGTCCAAATCAAATAACTCCACAGGGTTTTGGGTAATCTTGTCCATAGGAGATTCATTAAGCTTCACATGCAAAGTCTCTTCAACTATCTTTGTTCTGCAGTTGAAGACTCTGTATGCCTTGCAAGTAGATGAATAACCAACAAAATACCCTGCATCCACCTTAGGATAAAATTTTTGGAGTTGATCCTTTGTGTTGAGAATAAAACAGGGACACCCAAATGCTTTCAAAAATGAAATTACAGGAGCCAAGTGATGGAGAACTTCATATGGAGTCTTCATCAACCTCTGATTTACTAAGGCTCTATTCTGCACATAGCAAGCTGTGTTAACAGCTTCAGCCCAAAAGGTCAGTGGCAAACTAGAGTCAGCCAACATGGACCTTGCAGCTTCAATTAGGGTCCTGTTCTTCCTCTCCACTACTCCATTTTGTTCTGGAGTCCGTGGGATGCTAAACTGCCTTTTGAGTCCCTTTGAAAGATAGAAGTCATCAAGTGTATGGTTTTTGAATTCAGTTCCATTGTCACTCCTTATACACTTGACTGAAAGGGAATACTGCTTCTCAACATACAACACAAAGTGAATAATCTTCTGAGCAACCTCATCCTTTGAATGTAGAAAGAAAGTCCACACAAATCTGGAGTAATCATCCACAATTACCAGAGAGTATTTCTTCTTTGCCATGCTCATCACTCTCACAGGACCAAATAGATCCATATGCAGTAATTGCAAGCAGGCAGTGGACTTAGGCTCTTCAATAGGAGGGAATGAGACTTTGTGTTGTTTTCCTTTTAAACAAGCAGTGCAGGTTTCATCACAATGGAACTCCTTTATTAGCCTCTGACTAAACTATTGTGGATCAGCTGATTCATGTTTTTGAAATTAACATGACCCAGCCTTCTGTGCCATAGTTTAGATTCTTGAGGAGAGGCTTTGGAAAATAGGCAAGGATGGCCTCTGAGATCTATTTTCTTGGAAAGATCTAAGGCATACACTGTTCCTGTCCTATTGGCTCTCAGGAGAGTGTGATCATCCAACACCTTATCAATCAAATGCAGAACTTTGGATGCCAGAATCCTACAGTTCTGAATGGTGAAAAGAGCAACATGGCCTTTATCACACATTTGACTAACACTCAAGATTGTACTTGAGATTTTCCACATGATTACATCATCAAACTTTATTTCTCCATTGGAGACAAAGCCTTTTCCAATGATGTAACCCCTAGCATCATTGCCAAAAGAAACAAACCCCTTCTTTCCTTGAGAGTAGTCATGAAGAAGAGAGTTGTTCCCAGTCATGTGCATAGATCCCCCACTGTCTACATACCAGATGCTACTTTGGCATGTTGAAGAACCCTACAATTATAAACAATCATTAGTTTTGGAGACCCAAACCTTTTTGGTTTTGGGCCTGTTCTCATCAACAGATGGTAAACTAACAGGTTTGATGGAAACAACAGCCTGAGAGGAAGAAGATGGTGAAGAAGAGGAATCCTTTGGCTTGGACCTCCTTTTCTGTGGTTTCAACATAGGAACATCTAATTGGTTAACTCTTCCCAATAGATGTTGAACCATCATAACCAGCTGTGTCTGATTTTGTGATAAAGCTTTCAGCTCTTTAGACACATTGGCATTGGAGTTTGATAAGTTCCTATGTTGCACCTTCTTCTTTTGAGCAATCTCAGCTGTTACCTGTTTAACCCCCTCCTTTTGGATTTCTTTATGGACTTAAGGGTTACAGGATTTGATGTTGCTGATATAAATGTGGCTTCAAACTCAGTTTTCATTTTAACCATTTTCTCTTTAATTTCCTCTTTATGTTTGAGTTTGAATCCTCTTTTGTACCAACAATCATCTGTAAGATGATTGAACAAGCCACATACTTCACATGGTTTCTTCTTCATCTTATGTTGATCATCAACTAAAGAGGATGAACTAGTGAAGACTTGCTCTTCAGTACTTTGGAAGCATTGTTTGCTTTCTTGACTTCCTCTTTAGTAGTCTTCAAACTCTTTCTACTGATAGTTTTCTTCTCTTCAGTACTGACAGTAGGTGGAGTTTGAACTTCAGGTGTTAAATCTTGCTCTCCAGTCCTTTCAGGACTTTCAGAATTAACTCCTGAGTTGATCAACTCTTTGATCATGTGAGTGTCAGTAGTGGAACCATCAACATCAGCTGATAGGTTCTGAGAGGGCTTAGTGCTGACTTCTACTTCTATTGGTGTTGTATGAGAAAGTAGATACATGATGAAATGGATTGGTTATTGCTCTCACCATCAGGTTCTACCTTTGCTCTGGGAGTAAAATCTGTAGGTGGAGCAGTGTGATTATAACCAATGCCAAACTTCACATTGGAAGCAGATTGCTTACTAAGAAGCATTTCAAAACCCTTGCAAGAATTTACCCATCGATCACACTCTACCTGGGTAGTTGCAAGTGTTTCCTTGAGATCTCTATACTTCTCTAGAAGTATCTCTTCCCTAGCCTTATCATTAGTGATTTGGCATTTAAGTTTGTAAATCTCATCATTCTTATCATTAAGCACAGACTCAAATTCAGCTTTGCTTTTGGAAATTGTTTGTTCTAGCTCAATGTTCTTGTTAATTAAAGCTACATTTGCTTCTCTGATAGATGCAAATGCGGCTATGCATGATTCAGAACATAGTTTGGCTTTTGCCTCAGAGGATACCTGTGATACCTTGGTATAGAGGCATTAGAGGATGAAGTATCAGCAGAATCCAAAGCCATAAGAGCTAGATTTCCAAAGGGACTGTCACCACCATGTTGACCAGCACCAGTGAACAGTTGTTCATGACCAGACAAATCATCTGGTAAACTGCTCCAGTCAACAACTCCTGGGGTGAAGAAGCTGTGTTGTTGTGGTTGAGTTTGTTGATAAGATTAGGAAGGTTGTGGTTCAGGCAATGCATGTGATTGTTGTGAAATGGGAGCTTGAACCGGATTAGACTGAGGCAAGTAATAGCAGGGAAAAGGATATGACATTGGACCCTGGGGGACAAAGTATGCAGGAGATCTAGGGTGTGAATGATGACCAGAACTAGCAGGATGTTGCCCTGTGTTTTGTGGACTAGTACTAGGAAAAGTCACAAGGGTGCAGAAGAGTTAGATCCAGTTGATCTACACTCTCTTGCAAAGTGTCCCAGCCTTTGGCATTTGTGACACCTCAACTTACTCTTGTCAAAACCAACTTTGGTTTTGCCAGAGAGTCCAGGAAATTTCCTGCCAGTTCTCTTGTAGAACTTCTGAGATCTGATGTTGATCAATGCCATTTGGCTCAGAATATCCATCTCTTCTAGATCATCATCAGCTATTCCTTTCAAATCATCCATGATGAAGCATAGATTGTCACTATTACTGCCAGAATGACTATCAATGCCAACAAATGCATGATCAGAACTATTTGAAGAGAAATCAATATGCTCATCATAATTGCTTTCAGATGCAGCATATTCTGACTCATGACCAACCAAGGCAGTATTCCCTGGTACAAAGTCATCAGTGAGCTTTCCTGATGAGACAGTTTCCTTTTCTGCTCTATCTCTCTTTCGAATGTAAGCAGTTTCCCATGAAGTTGGGTGAGAGATAGGCTATCCAGATTTGCACTGGAGCGTAGGACAATAGTGTATGTGTCCCATCTCTCAGGCAGTGATCTGAGGAACCTGTTATTTATCTGGCTATGGTGTATCCTGTTTCACCATTTTCAGCTCAGAGATCAAGCATGAAAAACACTCAAACTGTTGAGTCAGTGTCTCACCCTTTCAATGAGAGAATGTCTCTTATTGTTGGGCAAGGATTTCTCTGATGTTTGCTAAGACCTCATCTGTGCCACCGAATTGTTCCTTCAGGGCATTCCAGAGATCATGAGTAGTTTCATGATGCATAAGCCCTGAATAGATTTCATTAGGTAGTGCCATGGCCAAAATTCAATGGGCTTTAGCATCAATCTCAAACAGTTTCCGATCTTCATCAGAGTATTGTTCCTTCTTCTTCGGAACCATTTGATTGGTTTCCGGATTGTTCACAATAGGCTTATGTGGTCCATGTACCACAGATGTCCAACAACCTGAACTGTTAACAGACAGGTGATGAAGCATTCTTCGCTGCCATATGTTATACTCGGTCCTAACCAGCATCGGGGGCTTGGTTAAGGAACCGGTATTGTGAGGATCATTAGAAGGAGTAGTCATCTCAGATGCAATCAAATTCAATTAAGCTATAACAGATTTAGAACAAAAACACAACAACCAATTGAACCAAGAGAGATCCCAAAATAAATGAACGAAAGCCTCAGAAATTCAATAATCTATAACCAGTTCTTGCAAATATGCTAATTCAATCAAACATAGATATCAATTAGCAGTTTCAATGATCAATTGTTAGATTGATCAATGATTAACTAGCTCTGATACCACTTGTTACGATCAGTGATCTACGTTTGATTGATTAGAGAGTATAGCAGCGGAATTCTAACGATGAATTAGCCAATTCACAAGAACAAAGAGATATTCAATGTAAGAACAAAAACGGTTATAGACAAAGAATTCTGCAAATAATATTTCATCCAATATTCGCTTTCGTGTTAACGGAATGTCACAATGACAATTAGGTCAACACCTCTTATATAAGAGATGTGACGTCTGCTGATG